>PVIW01008809.1:0-57319 GCA_004026585.1 Noctilio leporinus | reverse complement strand
GTAAAATTGGTAACACTGAATCACCAATAGTGGTACTCATCACTAACATAGTCATTTACAAACTAATAACAATCAGTAACAGAAAAATGCTTGGACTCTTAGACCCAATAGTCCCTTGTCTAAGAATTTATTCCTATGAAAAATAATTTAACAGAAAGAAAATGGTATGTAAATTCTTTTGAGTTTCAATGCTATCTATTAGTTTAAGAGAAGGAGGGAGAGCCTTGTCACTCAGCAATAGGAAATGGTCCAGGAAATTGTGCCTCAGGAAACAGTACAGTGCCAACATTTCACAGCCATCAAAAAGGTAAAATTGGAGATGGCTTAGAAACTAGAAAACATTCATGATATATGACAAGTTAAAACATCAGAAAATAAAGTAGCACATGTACTAAGATTATAAATGAGTAAAAAGAAACACAGCTGTTAGGGTAGCAAAATTGGGGTCGTTGTCCTGTTACAAGACTTTCCTTTAAAAAATGTGAAAAATGTAAAGGCCAGACTTGCAAGTTATTTCTAGGTTGTCAGTATCAGAGGTCCCTCCTGCCCTATCCTGGCACTGAAACAGAATCCCCAACAACAGTATGGTCTGTTGACGCCACCCACTCACTGGGTTCCGGTGGTGGAGGCAGAGGGGGAGGAGGTTCCTCGGTGGCTGCTGCAGCTGCGGCACTGGCAGCAGCGGCTTCATTTGTCATGGACCTGGTGATCCGGCCCTTTCTGCGGCCTTGGCTATTGGCCGTCTTTCGCCCCCGTGGTATCACCTGCTCTCTCTCCTCAGTTTCTTCTGCTGTACCTTCTGTCTTGTCCTTTTCCTTGGTATTTTCTCTGAAAACAAAAGAAAATGAAGTTATCGTGTGATTTAAAGTATACCTATACTGAAGAAGGCAGCTTTGAAAATTCTTGAAATAGAAGTTCTTGAAATAAAACAAACCAATCCCTTATTTACTAAAACAAAATTTACAAAAAATCCTGTCATACCCCAATTTTGAGAAGTTTTGACTGGTTCAAAGTAAGGTATTACACAAAGGCCTGTTTTACTCGTTAATGTACTTAAAATTTAAATACATTTCAAATCACCTGACATTTTCTGAGAAAGTAATGAATGGCAGCAAGAAAGCCCTACACACCTGTACTCCAGAGGCAATGGGGCATATCAAAAGGTAGACCTTCTGGATCTCTGGCCTCTGCTCCAACATAAGCTTTCTACTTTGTGAAATACAGAAGCTGAAACAGACACTTTCCTTACCTTCTGTAATAATAACCTAAAACATTATTTCCTTAAAGCAGGCTCAATATTCTCAACCACCTCCAATACAGTTATGTGCAAATAGGGCACTATATAGCCTAGAAGTTAGGAAAATGGTCTTGGAAACCAGGTTGCCTCAGTTCACACAGAGCTCTATATATTGACTAGACCTATGATGACCTTGAACATGCAACCTTACCTCCATGGACCTCAAATTTCCTCATCTGTAAAGTAAGGATAGTAACAGTATATGTCATAGAGCTTTGTGAGAATTTAAGACGTTAATTTGTGTAAAATGCTTAGAACAGTGCTTGCAACAAAGCACTGTAAAAGCTAAACCTTCATTAGGCTATAAAGTCCAAGGCACTTAGAAAAAACTCACTAGAAGTCATCACTATTAACAGCAATAGCACTACACATAATACTGGAAAACTACTCTATACTACTACTCTCTCAGGCTTGTTATATTTAAAAGCAAAGTGTTTAGATTTATCAGGGGGATCACTTCATAGGTTATATAAATGTCTAATCATTAGGTTGTATACCTGAAACTAATGTAATAGTGGATGTCAACTTTATTTGAAAACTGAAAATAACTTTTTTTGCTTTGAGATGGATTTGTATTTTTAAAACATAATTTTATTATTGTTGTTGTATTACAACTATTTCAGTTTTTTCCCACATTGCTCTCCCCTGCCCCTCCTCCCTCAGTCATCCCCAGCTCCTTGTCCATGTCCATGGGTCCTCACTAGCTCATCTGATCCCTTCCCCCACTTTTTCATTTCTCCCCCTTACGCTAGTCACCATCATTCTGCCTCCCCTCCCCACCCATGTCTCCTGTCTTTTTCTGCTTGCCTGCATGTTTTCTTCGTTAGTCTCCCATATTTAGTGAGAACATATGGTATTTAACTTTTGCTACTTGGCTTATTTCACTAAGCATGATACTCTCCAGTTCCATCCATGCTATTGCGAATGACAGAACTTCCTTCTTTCTTTCTGCTCCATAGAACTCCATTGTGTAAACATACTGCAGCTTTTTGATCCATTCACCCACTGAAGAGCACTTAGGTTGTTTCCAGCCCTTGGCTATTGTAAATAGTGCTAATATAAACACAAAGGTGCATAGTTACTTCTGAATTGGTGTTCAGGACTCTTCCGGTATAATCCAAGCAATTGAATCACTGGGTCATAAGGTAGATCTATGCTTAGTTTTTTCAGGAAATTCCATACTGATTTCCATAGCAGCTGCACCAGTCTATTCCCATCAGCAGTGCACTGGAGTCCCCTTTTCTCCACATCTTTACCAGCGCTTGTTCTTTATTGATTTGTTAATGATGGCCATTCTGACAGATGTGAGGTGGTATCTCATTGTGGTTTTAAATTGCATCTCTCTGATGGCTGGTATTGTTGAGCGTTCTTTCATATGCCTATGGGCCCTTAGAGAAGTGTCTGTTCAGCTCCTTTACCCATTTTTAAATTGGGCTGTCTGAATCCCTGGTGTTGAGTTGTATTAGTTCTTTATATATTTTGGAGATCAAACCCTTGTCTGAGGTATCAATGGCAAATATATCTTTCCATATGGTTGTTTCCTTTTTCATTTTGTTGATGATTTTAGTTGAGCAGAAACTTTTCAGTTTGATGCAATACCATTTGTGTATTTGTTCCTTTATTTCCCTTGCCCTAGGAGAGATATCCGTGAAAATATTGCTGCGTGGGATATCTGCAATTTTTTCCCCTATGTTTTCCTCTAGTACTTCTATGGTGGCATTATGTTTAAGTCTTTTGTCCATCTTGAATTTATTCTGCTGTATGGTATAAGTTGGTAGTCTAGTTTCATTTTTTTTTTGCATGTGCTTGTCCAGTTCTCCCAACCCCATTTTATGCTTCTTCCCCATTGTCGAATATCAGTTGCACATAGTCCTAGGTTTATTTCTGGGCTCTTTATTCTGTTCCACTGATCTGTGTGTCTGTTCTTATGCCAGTACCAAACTGTTTCTGATTATTGTGGCTTTGTAATATAGCTTGATATCTGGTATTGTGATTCCTCCTACTTTGTTATTCTTTTTCAAGATTGCCATAGCTACTCCGGGTCTTTTTTGACTCCATTTAATTTTTTAAGTATTTGTTTTAAGTCTGTGAAATATGATATTGGTATTGGTATTTTAATAAGGATTGTGTTGAATCTACTGATGCCTTTGGTAATATGGATATTTTTATGATGTTAATTCTTCCAATCCATGAACATGGTATATGCTTCCATTTATTTGTTTCTTCCTTAATTTCTTTCTTCAGTCTTCTGTAGTTTTCTGAGTACAGTTCTCCTTAAATTTATTCCTAGGTACTTTTATTATTTTTGTTGCTACAGTAAATGGGACTTGTTTTCTAAATTTATCCTCTGATGTTTCATTGTTGGTGTATACAAATGCCTTTGATTTCCAGATATTGACTTTGTATCTGGCTGTTTTGCCAAATTCAGTTATTAGGTAGAATCGTTTTTTAGTGGAGTCTATAAGGTTTTCTATTTATACTTTCATGTTGTCTATAAATAATGACAGTTTGACTTCTTCCTTTCCATTTTGGATGCTTTTGATTCCTTTTTCTTCTCTGATTGCTGTGCCTAGAACTTTGAAAACTATGTTGAATAGAAGTGGAGAGAGTGGACAGCCTTGTCTTTTTCCTGACCTTAAGTGAAAGGCTTTCGGTTTCTGCCCATTGAGTATGATGTTACCTGCAGGTTTCTCAGATATGGCCTTTATTATGTTGAGGTATGCCCTGGGACAGTGTCGGGGCATGGATTCTCATGCAGGCCAGGCTAAGCCTTTAAGACCTGACTGGAAAACCGAGAAAGCTGGGTGCATATAGGCCTCGATGCTAGCCAGGGGACCCCAGTGGGAATCTGGCCATGAGGACTTTCTATCTAACCTTTGAAGCTAGCAAATTTCCTTGACTTGTTTTTACTATACCCGCAGTTATTAAACCTTTAATTTAGCAGCATGTAACCTACATTCCCTATTTTTATGAGCCACCTGGAGTCCTACCCTCCCTATTTTTATGAGCCACCTAGAATCCTTGGCATCATCTTCTCTACCAGACCACACTCTGGGGCAAGACCTCCACATTCCTTCTACTGTGATTTAAACATGGTAACTCTTATTCTACAGAGCATTCTCCCTTCACAACAATGTATGATGTGTACGTGCACCCCCTACCTTGGTTACCCAATAAAGGCCTTTGGAGAAAGGCGCTTGAGGCATTTGTCTTCCAGACACTTTCCGGCCTTCTCTTCCCTAGCACAAGCTGCTTAGGAAGGTACATTTCATTCATCACACCAAGGGATCTCTGTGGGTCGGGAGTCACCTACAGAGGTATGCTCCGTCTATTCCCATCTTGCTGAGCGTTTTTTATCATAAGAGAGTGTTGTACTTTATCAAATGCTCTGATATGATCATATAATTTTTAGTTTTTGTCTTTCAGTTTGTTTATGTGGTGTATTACACTTACTGATTTGTGAGTATTATACCATCCTTGAATCCCTGGAAAGAATCCTTCTTGGTCATGGTATATGATCTTTTTAATGTGTTGCTGGATCCAGTCTGCCAATATTTTGTTGAGAATTTTAGTATTTATGTTCATCAGAGATATTGGCTTGTAGTTTTCTTTGTTGTGTCTTGACCTGGTTTTGGGATTAAAATAATATCGGTCTCACAGAAAGAGTTTGGGAGTCTTCCCTCTTCTTCTATTGTTTGGAATAGGTTGAGAAGGATAGGAGTTAGTTCTTTCCTAATTATCTGGTAAAATTCACCCATGTAGCCACCTGGTCCAGGACTCTTGTGCACTGAGAGTTTTTTGATCACTTCTTCAATTTCACAAGTTGTTATTGGTCTATTCAAACTTTCCGCTTCTTCTTGATTCAGTTTTGGTATATTATACATTTCCAGGAATTTGTCCATTGCACCCAGGTTATCAAATTTCTTGTCATATAGTTGTATATAGTAATTTCTTATGATCTTTTGTATTTCTGAGGTATCAATTGTGATTTCTCCTATGTCATTTCTAATTTTGTTAATTTGGGTCCTCCCTTTTTTTTTCTTGATGAGTCTAGTTAAAGGCTTGTCAATTTTGTTTATCTTTTCAAAGAACAAGCTTTTGGATTTATTGATCCATTGAATTATGCTTTTAGTCTCTATGTCATTTAGTTCTGCTCTGATCTTGATAATTATTTTAGTGGTATTTGTCCTAGGCTTTGTTTGTTAAAGCTCTTCTAGTTCTTGTAGTTTTATGATTAGGTAGTATGAGTTCTAACCTTTTTAGGTAGGCTTGTATTGCTATGAAACTCCCTCTCAGGACTGTTTCTGCTGTGTCTCATAGGTATTGGGGTATTATGTATGCATTTTCATTTGTTTCCAGAAATAGTCGATTTACTTCTTTGACCTCATTATTAACCCATTCACTACTTAATAGCATGTAATTCAGTCTCCATGAATTGGAATGTTTTTGGTATTTTTCCTTAAGGTTGGTTTCTATTTTTAAGACACTGTGATCTGAGAACATGCTTGGTATAATTTTAATTTTCTTAAATTTGTGGAGGTTTGTCTTGTGTCCTACCATGTGGTCTATCTTTGAGAATGTTCCATATGTACTTGAAAAGAATGTGTATTTTGCTTCTTTGGGGTGAAACGTTCTGTATATGACAGTTAAGTCCATTTCACCTAGAGTGTTGTTCAATGCTACAACATCCTTGGTGTTTTTTGCTTGAAAGATCTGTCCATTGTTGATAATGGGGTATTAAAATCCCCTACTCTTAGTGTGTTGCTGTCTATATCCTTCTTGAAGTCCTCCAAGATTTTCCTTAATATTTGAGTGCTCCTAGGTTGTGTGCATATACGTTTACAAGGCTTATATCTTCTTGGTGGATTGTTCCCTTAAGTATTACAAAGTATCTTTATCTCTTTTTATGGCCTTCACTGTAAACTCTATTTTGTCTGATATAAGTGTTGCTATTCCAGCCTTTTTTTCATGTCTCTTTGCTTGAAATATATTTTTCCATCCCTTCACTTTCGATCTGTGTTGATCTTTTGTTCTGAGGTAGGTCTGTTGTAGAGTATATATGTGGGTCATGCTTCCTTATTCATTCAGCTACACTATATGTCTTTTTATTGGTGCATTTAATCCATTTACATTTAAGGTGATTATTGACAGATACTTACTCACCGACATTTTTCCCCTTTGTTCCACTATACCTCTCTGTCACTTTCTGTTCCTTCTACTTTTTAAAGCAGGCCCTTTAGCATCTCTTGTAATACTGGTTTGGTGGAGGTGTATTCTTTTTGCCTTTTTTTGTCTGGCAAACTTATTTCACCTTCCATTTTGAAAGAGAGCCCTTGCTGGGTAGGGCATCCTTGGTTGCAAGCCTTTGTTTTTCATTACTTGAAAAACATTTGGCATATTTTTAATGAGTCCCTTCTGGCTTGTATTGTTTCTGTTGAGAAATCATTTGATAACCTTATTGGAGCCCCCTTATATGTTATTAGCTGTTTCTCTCTTGATGCTTTTAGGATTCTCTCCTTGTCCTTGAAATTTGCCATTTTAATTATGATGTGTCTTGGGGTGGCCCTGTTTGGGTTCATCTTCATTGAGACCCTCTTCGCTTCCTGAATGACATTTTTGCTCATAAAGGTAGGGAAGTTTTATTTCATTACTTTTTCAAACAAGTTTTCCATCCCTTGCTTCTCTTCCCCTTCTGGTAACTCTATGGTACAGATATTACTGTGTTTCATCTCTTGCAGCTCTCTTAAAACCTCTTCATCCTTTTTCAGTCTTTTTCATTTTGTTGTACTGTCTTGTTACTTTTTTCCATGTTGTCCTCCAATTCGCTGATCCAGTCCTCTGCTTCATCTCACATGTTTTGGATTCCTTCTATTGTTTTCTTCAGTTCAGGAATTGTATTCTTCATTTCCTCCTGGTTCTTACTGATGGTTTCTATTTTCTATGTACTTTTTGATGCTGGTATAATTTTCAGTAAGTTCCTTCTAGTTGCCATGGTGTTCTCTGTAGTTTTCTTTGAACTTGTTGAGCTTTCTTATAGCCATCTTTGAATTCCATGTCTGATAGTTTGCTTGTTTCTATTTCATTTAGCAATCGTTCTGGGGAGTCCTTCTTTCCTTTCAGTTAGGGACTGTTTCTTTTTCTCCCCATTCTGGGTGTCTATTATTTCTTTTGTTTCTAGTATTAATCTACTATGACTCCCTGCCTTTGTGGACTGCTTTTCTGTGGTTGGAGGTTTATGGGGTTCAGTGGTGCAGTCTTCTAGATTTCCTCAACTCATTGCTCTTGAGGTGACTTTTATGTCATTAACTTGGACTGTCCGGTTATATTTTGGCTTTGGTGTATGTGTTGATCCTTAATGAGTTTTTCACTCCAGCTGGCTGATTGAGAGACACTCCTTCTACCATGTCTCATGTACTTCTATCAAGCTGCTCCTAAAATACAACCACTAGTGCAGGCAAAATAACCATACTTTCAAAGGTTATCTTACACCCTTAATCACACTTTCCACTGTATTTGACCCTAGCTAAATACCCATACTCTCAAAGATAACCCTCACCCTTAATCACACCCTCTGCTACAAATGAGCCAGTCTTAACAAGGATATAAATATAATAACAGTATTGTAAGAGAGGAAAGACAACTGACTTGACTGAAATATGGATAATTTTTGAAAGGTGCAAAGGAATAGCAAAGATAGTGGTGGAAAGTGGTAGCAAGATGTGAGAGAGAAAGCAAACTTTACCTCTTATATGGAAATTAGGTAGAAGAATCAGAATGCAGTGAGAAAGTGCAAGTGAATAGCATTAAGCCCAATCAGAGGGTATATATATTTATACTTGAATATATATATACCTGTATATAAATAATGTGTGAGAGAACAAACCTACATGTGTAAAAAAAAAACTACCCTAAGGAAGTGGGGTTAGGAAAAATAGTGAAAAAGGAAAGAAAAATGAGTCAGGTTGGTGAACAACTTTTGCACCTGCACTATCAACAACATATGATTTATAATTCCTATAGGTGAGATGGCAGCTTGAGGTAAAAAAAGACAGAACGAGATTAAGAGATGTTTGGAGGAAAGGAAGGTGATTTGTGACTATTTATAACTAAGTTTGTAAAGATGCTGCACCTCCCTCCCTGTCTACTCTCAATGTGCAATGATTGTTAAAGGTGGAAAGAGGACAAGTGTGCTTTTTGAGCAGAAAAAAGAATGTGTAGCATCTAATAGCACACACACAAAAATGATTTTAAGAGACTGAAGAGGAGAGCAATACGTAAGAGTGAAGAATGGGAATGAGTTATAGCAGGAGAGAAAATATACTTTGAAATAAAACTAAGAAAAGGAAGTTGGGTAGTTAAATGAATTGAGAGAATGGTGGAGTAAAATATGGGATTTGAGATACATTATAACATAGATACTGTTTACTTAAAAGGCACTAAGTGCGAGGACTAGAAATGGCTTTATAAAAAGGGTATGTTGGTGATTTTTAATTCACATAGCTCTTGGTGTAACTGAGGTGTTTGAGATTAGCAAGGATCTATTTCCTGAGTCTGCCTCTTTTTCTAAATCAAGTCTTTCTTCAATTTATAATCAGGGCTTAGGCCCCTTTGGAGGGCTGGGCCTAGCAATTTGGGGTCTGTCACAGTCAGGGCTGGATCCCAATGCCATGCCCACCTAGACTGAGCCTCCAGCAGCCTCATGCCTCTGGTTCTGCAGAGAATGGGAGGTAGAGGTCCATCTCTCCATCACTGTTTCTTCAAAGCTGGCTTTGGGCTCCAAGGGTGGTGTGAGTGGCAGCTGGCTGTGCAGTCTCCAAGGTGGGTTCCACCACTGAGGGAGAGTTGCTGCTTGTGCACAAAGCCACTTTTCCTCCCTCTCAGGAAGGAGAATGGCAAGGTGGGGCTATGGGCTCTGAGGGTGTTGGCTCACTGGCGCTAGCTGGGCACGCAGCAGCCTCCTGTGCAGATTTTGCTTGGCGGGCTCCATGGGGATCAGTGCAACACTGTGGGGATTGGTGCAAAGCTATGTGGGAAGGAGGTCTCTCTTCCTACTCGCATTGTGAACTGCCTTCTCTGCTGGTGGTGGCTGCAGCTCTTCTTTTATGTTGCCAGCGCCTCTACAACTCCCGCATGCTCCCTCCTGACACTGGATGGGGATCTCTTGTTCCCTGGCTCTGGTTCTGAGAGCTGAGCTCTCTCTCTCTCTCAGCAACAGAGCACAGCTCTCACTCAGTCCCTCCCCTACTGGAGCACAACTCCTCATTCCTTCCAACTTTGCACCCACTATTTGCTGCTCAAATATCCACTCGCTTCATAGTTCTCTGCAGCCTCCAGACTGTGCATTTTGAATTCCAGACATTCACTACACTAATTTTCTAGGACTTGCATCTGTACCGTGTTCCTTACCCTGTTCTCCAGCTGCTCTGGCACTTGACAAAGCCATCCATGCTGCCCAATACTCTGCAGCCATCTTGTTGCTCCCAAAAAGTATTTTTTAAAAAAAACCAAGGAGCTTAATGTACATTTTGGCAAATAAATGAGTAAATGGCAATATGCAATCAATTTTCTTACTTAATGGAAGGTGTTGACTCTTATTTTTTTTACTTTACCTATTTCAAGGAAAGACTTATTGTGGTATACTAAATTACTCCCTTCAGGAAGGGAAGGGAATGGGAAGGGGAAAGGGGGAGAATGGAAGGGAAGGCGAAGGAAGGGAGGGGAAGGGAAGGGAGAAAGAAATGTTTCGGGAATAATTCTTTGCCCTTCAGTTCTAAATTATTCTTGTAATTATCATGTAGTAGTTCCTTCTCCCTTCACGTCTTCATTACCTTACCATTCTGGCTACTACTATAGCTTTCTATTAAAGAGCTTTTGGCAAGAGAACCAAGGCGGTGGAGGAGTAAGTGGAGCTACACTAATCTCCTCCCAAGGCCAAACTGGAATTACAACTTAAATGGGGAGAAATCATCTGGAATAACCAACAGAACACCAACTGGAGAGAAGCCTTATAATCACAGACAGAATATAAGAGGCCAATTCATCACAATGTTACCAGTAGGAAATGTGAAGACATGAGAGGGCTGGCAGGGCTCCCACAGGTGGAAATTAAAGGAACAGAGACACATCTCAGCAGCCAGAGTTCCACCTGAGAAGGGTGGGTTCTAAACCCCCAAATGGGCTTCCCAGCCTACAGCAACAAAGCTGAGAGTAAAACAATACCCAGATGTGAAAAGCAGAAAGCCACCAGGTTTAGCTAGCTAGACAGAGAGAAAGAGTTCTTAAAGGGACCACACATGAAAAGCCAGTGGCACCACCTAACCTGGGCTCCAGCAGAGAAAAGGCAGTGGACTAGAGATGCCTGGGGAAAGTTTGCTTTAGTAGCTTTAGGGGGAGAGTTGAGGGAGCAGCCCATGAGTACCAGTGCTGACCCATCCCCCATATAGCTGCAGACTACTCTTCTCCAAAGGGTGGGAGCCTGAGAGGAAGCCACAGCCCCACCTTCGTTAATTCCTTAATGAAGGAATTAATCCACCCCACCCAGCAGTGCCTAAACAGGACCTCAGATCACAGGTTGATTGGATTAACAACTGAATCAATCTGCCTCACCCAGAGATGCCTAAAACTGACCACTGATCATAGACTGATTGGATTAAAAACTAAAGGAGACAAATACAGTGGATCTCTGGTAGTCTCCAACTGGCTGACTAGGCCCAGACTGGGACACAAGCTGAGGTCACCAAGCTTGAAGACAGGAAGTAAAGAAAAGTGCACCTCTACAGCACAGAAGGTCACACCACTAAGACAGTAAGTCAAAGCAGACCAATCCAAGAAGCAGAAACAAACAAGTCACCTAAAATGGGGAGACAAAGAAATAAACCCTCAGCTAAAGGAAAGGAGGAATCGGAATCCCACAGAAGAGTGCAAAATGAAATAGAAGCATGCACACTATCAGACATGGAATTTAAAATAATGATGATTGAGAAGCTCAATGAGCTCAGCAAGCTCAAAGAAAACTATAAACAACTCCAGGGGAACTAAGAAGAACTCCAGGAAAGCCATAAAAAACTTACTAAGAATTACACATGCATTAAAAAGACAGAGAAACCATCAATAAAAGCCAGGAGGAAATGAAGAATACAATTTCTGAATTGAAGAACACAGTAGAAGGAATCAAAAGCAGGCTAGAGAAAGCAGAGGCTCAGATCATTGAGCTGGAGGTCAATATAGAAAAAAAATTCCCAGGCAGTGCAACAAAATGAAAAAAGACTGAAAAAGAATGAAAAGGGTTTAAGAGAGCTGTAGAACAACATGAAACGTAGTTAACATTTGTATCATAGGAATACCAGAAGGAGAAGAGGAGAAAGGGATAGAAAACCTGTTGAAAAAGTAATACCAGAAAACTTCCCTAACTTGAGGAGAGAAAAAATCTTGCACGCTGAGGGAGGACAAAGGGTCCCAAGGAAGATGAACCCAAACAGGCCCACTCTAAGGCACATCATAATGAAAAATGGCAAATTTCAAAGACAAGCAGAGAATCCTAAAAGAAGCAAGAGAGAAACAGCTAATAACATACAAGGGGGCTCCAATAAGGCTATCAGCTAATTTCTCAAGAGAAATACAGGCCAGAAGGAAATGGCAAAAAAACATTTCAAGCAATGTAAAACAAAGGTCTACAACCAAGACTACACTACCCAGCAAGGCTCTCATTCAAAATGGAAGGTGAAATAAGGAGTTTCCCAGACAACAGAAGGCTAAAGGACTACATCTCCACGAAACCAGCATTGCAAGAGATGCTAAAGGGTCTGCTTTAAGATGAAGAAACAGAGAGACAGATAGGAACACAGATACAAAAGGAAAAATAGATAATAAGTAAGTACCTATCCATAATTACCTTAAAGATAAATGGATTAAATGTACCAACCAAAAGACAGAGGGATAGCTGGATAGGAACCAACTTTAACTTATGAATGCTTTATAATGATCTTGTTATAGATTTTACTAAATGAGGTATAATTTTGTATATTGCTTGTATCTGCATTATTGCAGGTTAAGTTTTCTTAGATTGGAATTATTTCACAATATGGAAAATGATGTTACTTGCATTAAGTCAGAAATATTGAATGCAGTTAAGAAGAAAAATAAGAAAATGTGGATGTATATTACATAGAATACATGCTATCTTTATTTTACACTGTTAGAAAATATGTGCTTGTTTGTGGGTGTGTAATACATAGATTTTGTTAGCAATTTATGTTTTAATAGCAACCAATTGGTCACTGGATATTGAGAAATCAGTCAATTTTTAGGTTAGAAAAGATGCTGAGAATGAAGACCAATTTGAGATGGAATTTGCAAACTACTAAGCTATATATTTGTGGACACAGACAATATATATTCTCATATTAACATGTGAATTAGATGAGATTCCTTTCAAATACAGTAGATAATGGAGATATACATTTCCAGTTATGAAGGCTCCCTACATGGGGATGCTTGGGAAAAGGTATTAATGCTATAGTAAACTTTATCATTGAAATGTGAACATACCTAATCTCTACTTCAACAGACTCTTAAATAGTTCAGTGGTTAGTTTAGAACCACATAGGAAGTCAACCACAAGTTCAAAAAATAGCTAGAATACTATCATACAAAATTATTCAAATCCTAGGGATTTATATTTTTTACCTCAACTTAGTAGATAAATAATCCCTACTCTGGGGACCAGCTTAGCAATGTAAGTGCCATTATTTCTGAAAGCTTCAATTTGCAAAACACATGCAGATGAAAAATAGAGGGTATTGAAAGACCTGTGCACAGCCAAAAAAAAAAAAAAAATTCAATCTACTATTTAAGATGGAAAACTTCAAAAAGAGTAGTTGTAGCACCTTAAAATAAAGTTGAATAGTTATTGCAGAAGGGAGGATCTGACTCAAAAACCAAATTCATTTTTTACTATGTGTTTGGCACTGTCTCTAGGACAACCTTCACAAAAATGGGTTCTGCAATACCATTAAAAACTGGTGGTTTTGGATATTCTGCGATATAGTTCACAAAAATAGCATTCCAGAGTAAAATAAATATTAAAGAAGAAAAAAACTGCTTAATTTGCTACAATATATCTAAAATCCTATCATTTAACATGTAATAATTATATAAGCTATTGGCATATTTAAAAATTTTTGTATTAATTATTCAAAATCCAGCATGTACTTTAAATACGTGTAATAATATGTATGTATGTAAATGTATTTTCACATGTGTTTGGTAATATTGCAATTGATACTGCTTAAAAGAGTAATTCTTTAAACAAATTAATGTAGGCATTCTGAAATTATGAAAAGAAAACTTTGTATTAATATGACTTGAGAGGCTGACAGAAGGCAGTAATTAAATGGTGAATTATCTGGATGTGAAAGAAAAAAGAAAGTACACATTGGTGGTTACAGAATAGACAGGGGGATGTTAAGAAGAATAAAGGAAATAGAGAAGCCAAAGAACTTACATGCATGACACATGGACATGGGCATTGCTGGAGGAAATCAGGGGTACTGGGTGAAGGGGGCCAAAGGGGGAAAATTAATACAACTATAATAGCAAAATAAATAAAATATATATTTTAAAAAAGCTTCTGTCAAAAGTCATGAATAACTTAAAAACTACAAAATCAAATGACCTTATCTCAATTCTCTTCAAATTACTCCTTCTGCTGGAACTGACACAATGAGTAATTATTTTTACATCTTTCTCAACTTTGCTTTTAGGACTTCACACTTTCCTAATATCCCTACTGCTATTCTGGCTTTCCTATGGGGGCAGCCTTTCTCCCCTCATCCTTTAATATTGGGATTCCCAAGGCTTACCCTGACCTTAAAGCATCAATTCTACTAGGCTCATAGTCTATCTTTTAAATCTCCTACGATCCAGATTTGTTTCCCCAATTACCTGCTGGAATAACCAACCCATCAATATCCAAAACCATGCTCATCCTCACCAACCTGCTTCTTGCTCCATCTCACTCTCTAATTATTTGTTGTTAGCAGTACCGCATGTTCATAATTAATCAGGTTCACAGATCTGACATCTTTAGCTCTTTCCCGGCTTCTTTACATAGTGTATGTAATCTAATGCCAAATTTTGGTTACTTCATTGCACTAACATTTCTCCCACTAATTCATAATCTCTATTTCTACTACCACTGTATTTATTCAGTAATTAGTACCCCAGCCACAGTCTTTTGTAAGAGCCTCCCTGACTCTTTTATCTCTAATCCATCTATTCTATGTTGCTAATAGATCAACATTCTAGCAGAATAACTATGATGATAAACCAATCCATCCATTCTAAACACTGCCTATTCCTACAGAGTCTCCTTAATGAAGCCTACATTTTAGCTTTCATTAAGGCTTTATACAATCTAACTGCAATCCATTTTCCACTTTTCTTTTTCAGGCGCCCAGTATTCCACCTAATGAAACCATTATCCACCACTGCTCAAAGCAGAATATCTATACATGCTGTTCCCTTTACCTGCCTACACCACTAGCTCCTACATAAAGTCCTTCAAACTATCCAGACAGAAGGAAACCTCAACCTCTTCTCAATCTTTTGACATCATTTATGGGTTTGGCTCACTTCTCCTGGGTTGTTCTCCTCTTCCTAAATATTACTTTTATGTTGCCCAATTTTCTCGTACTAAGTCATACACTACCTGGGAATAGCAGATATTTTATATATTTTTGCATCCTCCATAAGACCTAGCTCACATCAGGAATAAATATTTTTTAAATAAATTAAGAGATTTTAGGGAAAAAGTAAAATCAAGATATTAGAGTTCCGTATGAGCAGAAACAATGACCACCTGTGAGTATAAATATTATATCAAAAAAACTAAACTTTTTTTCTACATAAGTAGCTTCTTAAAATAGAATATTAAAGTGGCATGAGTGTCCAACCTTTAAAAACCGTGTCAAATGATAACTTCTAGCCAAGGTGGAGGCATAAATAGATACTTTTCACCTCCTCATACAACCAAAAGAAGGATTACAACTAACTTCAAAACAAAAAGCAACCAAAACTGTCAGAAAATTGAACTGCATAGAATCCATTCATTTCCCAGTCAGAGAAGCTTTCTTTCAACAATAAAATTAAAAAAAAAAAAAAAAAAAAAATTCCAACGACCAGAATTTAAAGAAGAAGTATTTATCTAGATGGGTAGGAGGGGTGGTAACAGGGCCACGAGAATGTGGTGTGGTTGCAGGAAGGCACAGGCTGTGGCCAGCAAAACAGGCAGTCCTACATTCACCTGTGGCAGATAAAAAGTAGGAGGAACACCTGCAGAGGGATCCCAGCCTAGGCTAGACCACACAGATCAGGTTTCCAGCTCCAGGAAAATAAAGACTCATAGCTTCTGGCTCTGAAAACCAGCAGATGTTGGGAGTGGTGGAAAAAACTGCCTCTCAGGAGCGTCCATTTAGAGAGCCCACATGGTCCTAGAACATATATACACAAGCACACTAACTCTGGGAAGCACCACCAGGGTAACAGCTAGAGCGGAGCCAATCAAACATGAGAAGTGGGTGAAGCAATTGGAAAAGGGAAGGGTGCCGAAACAATGGCATCATTCCCTCTGTGATACCTGCCCCCCCACCCCAACATATAACATCACAAAGTGGTAAAACAGGTCATGCAGCACTGACAAATACCTAAGGCCCCACCACTAACTATGAAACAGGTGCACCAATAGAGGAAGTCAAAGCAGCTCTACTTCATACAAAGAAACAAACACAAGGGAGGCTGCCAAATTGAGGAGACAAAGAAATATGACCTAAATGAAAGAACAGATCAAAACTCCAGAATAAGAACTAAATGAAATGGAGGTAGCCAGCCTATCAGATGCAGAGTTCAAAACACTAATAATAAGGATGCTCAGAGAACGCATTGAGTATGCAAAAAATAAAATAAAATAAAGGAAGAACTGAAGTTTACACAAAAAGACATAATGAAAAATGCATAAGGAACCAATAGTGAAGGCAAGGAAGCCAGGGCTTAAATCAATGAATTGGAACATAAGGAAGAAATAAACAGTCAACCAGTAGAGAGTGGAAAAAAATAATTCAAAGAATGAGGAGAGAATAAAAAGACTGGAACATCTCCAAAAGTGCCAACATTGGAATCATTGGGGAAGGAGAAGAGAAAGAGCAAGAACTTGAAAACTGACTTGAAAAAATAATGAAACAAAACTTCCCTAATTTGGCAAAGGAAACAGACACAAGACCAGGAAGGACAAAGTCCCAGACTAGTTGGACCCAAAGAGGGCCACACCAAGACACATAATTAAAATGCCAAAGGTTAAAGATAAAGAGAGAATCTTAAAAGCAGCAGAAGAGAATTACCAACAGAGGAGTTCCCATAAGACTGTCAGCTAATTTCTCAAAAACTTTGCAGGCAGAAAGGACTAGCAGGTATTCAAAACGATGAAAAGCAACGACCTACAACCAAGATTACTCTATTAAGCAAAGCTACCATTTAGAATGGAAGGGCAGATAAAGTGCTTCACAGACAAGGTTAAGGTACAGGAGTTCATCATTACCAACCCATGAGGGTATCAGCAGCAAGAGGAAAGGGGGAGAATAGGGAATTAAGCTACAGGGATAAAGAAGCATAACTGGCAGGTACAAAATAGACAGGGGTGTATTAAAAACAGCAAAGAAATAAAATAGCCAAAAAATTTACATGGACATGAACTAGGTAGGAAATTTCTGGAGAAGGGGGGTACCAGATGGAGGAGGGCAAAGGGGAATAAAATTAGAATAACAGTAATAGCATAATCAATAAAATATTTTTTTTAAGTATCAAGTGATTTAGGATTGTGAGAGCAATCTATGTTAGCCAGGTAGCCAATATAAGCCATTTGTGAGATCAACCTACCATGGCCTGGCCAACACTATACACTAATCCGAGGCCAACAGGCATTAGCTGTGCTGCCAACAAAAGCCTCTTTTGAGGCCAACATATAATGGTCATGAGGCCCACATACGCTGATCATAAGATGAACCTATCTATATAGGCCATGCTGCCATGGGATACCAACATAACTAATCATTAGGCCAATCTACGTTGACCAGGCAGTAAACATATGCTGGTCATGAGGCCAATCTATGTTGGCTGGTCTGCCAATGTACACTAGTGATAAGGTTAACCCATGTTGGTCCAGCAGTCAATGTATGCTGGTAATGAGACTCATGTACTTTCGCCCCACTGCCAACATGTACGCAGGCCATGAGGCCAATCTACATTGGTCAGGCTGCCAACATATGCTGGTCAAGAGGCATAACTATGTTGCCTGCTCTGACAACATACAATGATGATGAGGCGAACATATGCTAGCCCAGAGGTAAATGTACACTGGTCGTGAGACCCATCTACATTGGCCGTGCTGCCATCGTACACTGGTTATGAGGCCAACCTACACTTGCCTTGCTGCCTATGTGTGTTGGTTATGAGGCCAACCTATGTAGGCCATGCTGCCAATGTACAGAGGCCAACTAACATTGCCTGGGATACCAACCTATGTTGACCAGGTGGCAAATACACACTAGTCATGAGGGCAAGCTCTGTTGGCTAAGCTGCCAACAGTCAATGGTGATCAAGTTAACCTATGTTGGCTTGAAGTCAATGTACAAAAGTCCTGTAACCCACCTACTTTGCCTATGCTGCCAATGTATACTGGTCATGAGGCCATACTACATAGGCGAGGCTGCCAATGTATACTGGTGATGAGATTAACCTATGTTGGTCCAGTAGCCACCATTCACTTGTTGTGAGGCCTGCCTACTTTGGCCATGCTGCTGACATACACTGGTTGAGGCCAGCCTATGTAGGCTGGGCTACCAACGTACGTTGGTCATGAAACCAACCAACTTTGATCTGATGGCCAACGTACTTTGGCAGGGCAAACAATGTCTTGATCATGAAGCCAACTTATGCTGGTGGTGAGGACACTCTACATTGGCTGGGCAACCACTGTACACTGATCTTAAAGCCACATACATTGTCTGGGCTGCCAACATGCCAGTTTTGAGGTCAACCTACTCTGGCTGGGCTGCTAAGGTACACTGGTCATTAGGCCAGCCTACTTTGATCAGGTGGCCAACACACGCTGGTTGTGAGGCATGCTGTATTTGTCAGGATCCAAAGTCCACTTGTCATGAGACCAACTTATGGTACCCAGATGCCAAATTACACTGGTTATGAAGCCAACCTACATTTATTCACCAGCATTCCAATGTTCGCTGATCATGAGGCCACCTTATACTGCCCAAGATGTCAATGTCCGCTGGTCATGAGGCCAACCTATGTTGGCTGAATAGCAAATGTACACTGGTCATGAGGTCAACCTATGTGGGCCATGCTGCCAATGAGGCCAACCAATGTTGGCTTAGTTGACAACATATGCTGACTGTAAGGACAAACTACAATGGCTAAGCAGCCACCTGACATTGGGCTTGAGACTACCTACGTGGCTGGGCTGCCAATGAATGCTGGTTTTGTGGCCAAACTACTTTGACCATGCTGCCAACATACACTGGTCATGAGGCCAACCTACGCTGGCCATGTGGCCAAACGTCTGTCGGTCATTAAGCCAACCTATGTTGCATGTGCTGCCAAGTATAATTAATATTAAAAATGAACAAACTACTACTACATGCATTATATATAGACCTCAAAGGCATTAAGTAAAAGAAACCACACAAAGATTATATAATGTATGATTCTGTTTCTATAAAATTCTATTAAAAAGCAAAACAGATTAGCAGTTGCCAGAAGCCAGAAAAAAGGGGGGACTATGGAAAGGAGTATATCAGAATATTCTGGGGTGATGAAAATGTTCTACCTACATCACAATTGTGGCAATGGTTACACCAATGCACACACATCTGTCAAAATGCATCAACAGGCCCTGGCTGGTAGCACAGTGGATAAGGTGCTGGCCTGTGAACACAAAGGTTGCTGGTTCGATTCCCAGCCAGGGCACATAATGAGGTTGCAAGCCAGGTCTCCAGCCAGGTCCGTCGCTGGAGGCAGGTGAAAGGCAACCATACATTGATCTTTTTCTCCCTCTCTACCTCTCTCCCTTCCTCTCTCTCTGGAAATAATAAATAAAATACTTAAAAAAAAAAATGCATCAACATGTATGCCTAAATTTGGTGAATTTTATTCTAAGTAAATAATACTTCAATAAAGCTGATGCTTATGGAGACACAAACAATCCAGCTATTGACCCCTCTCACCACCTTGGTACAAAGAAATTAGCAGTAGCTGTCTCAAAGTGACAGAATCACAGGTTAATTTTCTTTATATTTTCCTCTCTTTTCCTAATGTTTAGTAATGAGCAAGAATTATTCTGATAACCGGGAAAATAACAACAATCACAAACCACGAACTCCATTTTACATAATAAATAAAATTAATAAAGCTAGCATATAGGAATTATATAAATAAAACTATCAGCATTTTAACACTAATGTATACTACCTGAAATATAAAAAGCATTCTGAGGAATCTTCCAAATCAAAGATTAAATTATATTTCCTACAGTTCATTAATAAGTGTATATTATTGTAGCCTATTCTTTCTGAAGGAATATATCATGTCCGGCAAATAAGTCTATTAAGCCAAAAGTTGTATTTACTGAAATACTCCATTCTTTAATTATGCCAAATGATTATGAGATGATTAAATCACACAACCCCATGATTCTTTCATTTAAAATTTTATACTTTCATTATTTAAAAATTATTTATTTTACTTACTTAGAGTCCTCCTTTTCATCTTTTTCTTCTTCATATTTTTTTTCCTCTTCTTTTTTTTCTGTTTTATCTGCTTTATCATCTTCTTTTTCTTCTACTTTTTCTTCTTGTGATGGTCGGGCAATCTGCTGCTAAAATAAACCATTGTTTATGAGTTTAGAAAAAAAAAAAAACTAACTCCTTAAATTGATTATGAATTTTAATACATACCTATGCAAAAAATCAATAAATGATTAACCTTCATTAACTTACTAGTAATTTACAATGCAATGAGGGATCATATATTAAAAATTAGTCTACCCTGGGTGGTATGGCTTAATTGCTTGAGCACCACCCTGCAAACTGAAAGGACAATGGTTAGATTCCTAGTTGGGGTATTTATCTCGGATGCAGGCCAGGTCCCTGGATAGGGGCATGTGAGAGGCAACTGATCTGTTTCTCTTCCACATCAATGTTTCTCTCTCTATTTCTTCCTCCCTTTCCCTCTCTCTAAAAATATAAATTAAAAATCTTTAAAAGAATTAGTCTCATACTCTTTAATTTATTTTCTACATATTGCTTTAAAAGTCACATGTGTTTGAAAAAAAAACAAACACCAAACAAACAAACAAACAAACAAAAGTCACATGTGCACAGACACAAACACCTGTAGTGTTTGAATCCATAAGAGAAGTGAAAATGTTAAGATTCACTTAGAAATCTGAGGCTGGGCCCTGGCTGGTGTGGCTCAGTTGGTTGAAGTGTCATCTTAAACACTGAAAACTTGCAGGTTTAATTCCCAGTCAGGACACAAACCTATGTTGTGGGTTCAATCCGTGGCCAGAGAGCCTATAAGAGGCAACTAATCTAAGTTTTTCTCTCACTGCCAATGTTTCTCTCTTTTTCTCCCTCTTCCTCTCTAAAAGCAATGAAAAAATGTCCTCAGGTATGGATAAACAAAGTATCTCAGGTTGGCTCTCTCTTTTTGTAACTGTTACATCTAATCTATCACTCACGCATTTCAATTTTACTACTTTAAACATTTGATAATCTATAATTTATCAAACCATCCCTCTAGTATTTGATATTTACTTTGTTTTCAATTTTTTCATCATATGGATAACATTACAAGAAATGTCTTCATGCTTTTATTCTTTGGGAGGACCATTTCTTTAATGGAACAGCAGACAGCTATGGTCGCTGCCAAGACTGAAATAATTTGAAAAATGCTGATGATATAATAAAGTGAAAGGAAGTATAGCAACAATATTTTTAAGCTGTAATTTCAATTATGTAATTGAAAACATGTACCTGAACAAAGACTGAAAGAGAGTAAAAGTATGCACCCCTTTTATCTCCAATGTCTCCCTTTCTAGAATTGTGATTCTTAAAAAAGTAAAATTAAGTTCGTGTTGAGTATTATTATTTTTACTTAATGAAGAAATCAAGACTGTCTAACTACAGGGTGTGCATGATAAATTTGTAATAACGTTGCATCTTCTTATTTCACGTGCTTATTAATTTTGAAAAATTATCTGAAGTTAATGATTTAACATCATTGTCTCAGATATGAACTATTAAATTCTGAGAGCAACTGTCATGTCAAAGGAATACGATGTTGGAGCAACCATAATTTCTGGACTGCATGCAGGACCAACTTTGCTAAGGAAATTGCGGACTTCAATGACATCTCTTTATGTACAGCTTACAATATGAAGAAGGTGTACGATGCTGATCCTGATGTCACCACACCAACAAGAAAAACGCATAAGGTATACAAGGATCGCACAAGTCCAGATATTGTACACAGAATCCGGGAGATCATCAATGAAGATGCAGAAAAGTAAATGTGCTCTATAACAAAAGAACTGCAGCTGCTGGATGCAATGAGTCACAAGATTATCACTGAAGATACCAGATGCAGATAGTATGTTCTTAGAAGAAGCCAGTTTATGACATAGCAGACAAAGGAAAGGTGCTTTGAAAAAGCAAAGAAACTCCTGAGAACATTGAAAAATCCCAAAGAGTTAGGCACTAATCACACAGGAATGTGGCAAAGCAAAAATAAAAATCAATTAATCTGGGGGAAAAATAAGAAAGAAAGAAAATAAAAAAGGGGACAAAAATCCCAAATCAAAAACCCCTCTGATTTTCTTCCCAATGAAAAGAATTTTAGTCAGGACCAAACAGTCAACAGAAGAAACAACAGGTGGCTCTCTGAAAATCTTAATGGAAGTCCCAAGTGTCATGAAAATAAAATTTCCTGCTACAGTGATGGTGTTATGTGTTGTCAGTAATGAAGGAGGTATAATGACACCACATTTGTTTCCACAAGGCTTGAAGGTGACTGCTGATGTTTACATTGACATTTTCAGAGTAGTTGCTCTGTGGATGAAGCAAGGCCCAAATGGATGTCATTTTATCTTCCAACAAGATGGTGCACCAGCCTATAATGCCAAAAAAGGTGCAAGAATGTCTCAGTGTCAGTGTTCCTATATTCTGGTCAAAGGAAATCTGGCTGCCCAGTTCACAGATGAAAATCCTTCAGACTACTATGTATGCAGCATTTGTGAGAGAGAAGTTAATAAATAACCTTGTTCCAATAAAGAGGCTGTTAAAGCTAAGACTGAAAACATGATGATGTCCATGGATAAAGAAAAATTCATGAAAGTGTGCTCAAGATTCAGAAGTTGAATCAAGTCTATTATTGCAGCAAATGGAGACTTTTTTGAACAATTAAAAAAAAAAGACTGTTTATGTCTTTACATATAAGAAAAAATTTACTTCAAAATATAACACTTTTGTGGTATGTTGTTTATTTTACTAAAATTTTGCCACTTTATCGCACATACCCTGTACAATGGAACTCTGACTCATCATCACAGCATACAGCCTATGCCTTATTGAGGCCAGGAAAATTCCTTGGCAAACAGAATATGGAAACAGAGAAAGATAGGTAAACAAACTGTCCAAGAAATTTATAGCCAGATACAGGTCACCTCTCTAGAGATAACATCTAGGCCTCTGCTATACTTTAGCTCCAAGCCCAGAAAAGCAGCAACACCAGATGGGCAATGCCAAGACCTGCTGCAATGACCAAAGCCCCCTGCCCTGTCACTGACAAACCAGTGGAGATCAGAATTCAGAAAGGACACATGTGGAAAAGTGATGAATATTCTCCTGAGACCCTCCCCTGAAACTCCCCTAAGATTCCTGACTGCAAGAGAAATAAAAACCTCAAGACAAAGGACCCAGTGCACTCTCTCCATCTGATGGGCGGCACTGGCTATTCTCTTTCCCCCCTTATACCCTCATTTCTTACCACCACAGACATCAGGCATGCATCTCCTAAACTCAAAAAGGACCTAAAGACTTGCAAATTAGAGCTGGGAGGGGAAGGGGCAATGTACTGCTGTAGATTCTTGCAGTCCCCCAGTACCTCTTTTCCATGGCTTCCCAGTGAGCTAAGGCATCCCAGCCTAGGCTCTCCTGTTGCTTCTTCTAGGCTAAGCCCTTCCTTGTTTCACTGTCCCCCACGTTAAATGATCAGACCCTCATAATCACCTAGACTCATGTTGTGAAATCTTTCCTACACAGAGTCAAGAACCCACATACTACCAGCTGGCTCTAGGCAGACCCACTCAGGGCTAGGCCGGTACCTCTTTCAATCTCCTACATTGTTTACTCCTCTAGAGTCATACAGCACACCTGCCATTTTCATGCCTTTGCCTGGAACACAATTGCTATCTCTATCTACCCTTCCTTGGCTAGAAAACCCTACATGTCCAATGACATTCAGTTCAAAATGCTACCATCTCCTGCAAAGCTTTTCTGGATTTCTACAGAAGCTATAGGCTGTCTCCCCCTACTTTTTCACCTACATGTCCACATCTGCTTGCGGCACTTATCACAGGGTGGTACAGTATTTAGTTATCAGGGTCTACCTATCTCACTGTGTTAGCATCCCAAAAAGGACAAGTGAGGCTGGATAGTAAAAAGCTAGGAAAATCACCTGGCAAGTGGAATGAAGGAACTGACACGAGATAATTAAACCAAGCTAAACAATTTGTACAATTTACAGTTAGCCAACGAATCACAAGAACTTACCCCTCCTATTCAAGGAGAGGTTTATAGCTCTCCTCCCTAATGGGGAAATAAATAGCTTATATCATGCTAGTCAGGGAGATAAGTAACAGAGAACAAATTAGTGCCATTTGTGCCAGCCCAACACAAAGATGGATGAAGTCGGGGAATAAACCAAAAACCAAAAAACAAACAAACACAAAAATTAGAGCCAGACAGACCCAGCTAAAACTAAAGCAGTGAAGCTATTAGAGAATGATCCCAAACTCCCATACACGCTCTTTTTGATGCATCGGCATATTCAAGAACATGTCGGGAAAGCTGAATATTCTGCGGAAACCCTCACCCCTCACCCGAGACCTGCCCTAGGATTCCCACCCCCAACCCTCCAAAAAAAGAGAGAGGGATGAAAATCCTCAAGGCAAAGGATGCCAGTTTTCAACCTATTTGGAGCACTACTACATGAAATCTCATTCGTGTATACTTTTGTTTTCTTTTCTTCTAAACTTTAAAGGTTCCATGGACTTGCAACTAGGGTAGCAGCAGGCAGTGGCAGCTCATCCCAGACTAACCCCTGATCCTGTCTTCCACACCATTTTTTCTCTGACTTCTCAGTGAGTTAACAGCAGCCCACCTGGTTTCACTCACTATTTCTGTATAATGTTTCTAAGGAAGTGGAAGCAGAGTACTGCCTAGGCTCTCCTGTTGCTTTCTCTACCTTCCTTTCTTTCTTTGTCCTCAGCTTTCATAAACATACTCTCAAAATCACTTGGACTTTGTTGTAAAATCTTTCCTGTAAAGTCAAGAACCACATGCTACTGGCTGGCCCAATCCTAATCATCTAAGCAGCCCCATTTCCTAGCACAACATGTGGACCATGGAAGTATCTGCATGTGTTAGATACAGCAAAAGCCAAATTTCTTTATTCTGGTTATTTGAAAGGATTTCGGCCACCCACCTAAATCTTTTATTCTGATTGAGGCTAATGTCTACCTCGCCTCAAAATAACTGCCTGTCCAATTACTGTTCCTTTCACCAGATGTGAAGTAGTCATTTTTTTAAGGAAAATGTCCCTAATTCTTAAGTAACATCTCAAAGTCTTTTACTTGATTACCAAAAGTAATCAGCCCCAACCTGCTCTCTCATACACAGTGAATACCCTGTCTGACAGAAATAGTAAGAATACAGGTGGTTCGTCTTTCCACCATGGTTGAAAGAAGGCATTATGTGGGACTTGTTGTGGAGTGGTCAGTAAGGCCTTTATCTTAAGAAAAAGGCAGATTTTACAAGAGGAGGGTGTACTCAGCCTCCATGCCTGGCACACCTTGAGTACCCAGCCTGGGTGATAGCAGAGACTGTGCCCCTGTACCCTATAGGACACCTACTACATTAAGCCACACTACCAAGACACAGTCAAAGCAGCTCTACCCAATACACAGAATGAAACACAGGAAGGCTGCCAAATTGAGGAGACAAAGAAATATGGCCCTAATGAAAGAACAGAACAAACACCCAGAAAAAGAACTAAATGAAATGGAAGTAACCAACCTACCAGATGCAGCATTCAAAACACTGGTGATCAGGATGCTCACCGAAATGACTGTATATGACCACAAAATAAAAGAAGTGATGGTTATACAAAGTGATATAAAGAAAAATATACAGGGAACCAATAGTGATGGGAAGGAAGCCTGTTCCAAATCAACAATCTGGAACAAATGGAAGTAATAAACATTCACTTGGAACAGAAAGAAGCAGCAAGAACTGAAAAAACTAGGAGAGGACTAGGAACCTATGCGACAAGTTTAAATGTGCCCACATCACAATTATAGGTGTGCCAGAAAGAGGAAGAGCAAGAAATTAAAAACTTATTTAAAAAAATAATGGCCCTCGCTGGTAGCACAGTGGTTAAGGCACCGGCCTGCGAACCCAAAAGTCGCAGGTTCGATTCCCCAGCCAGGGCATATAACCAGGTTGCAAACCAGGTCTCCAGTCAGGTCTGTGGCTGGAGGCAGGTGAAAAGCAACCATACACTGATGTCTCTCTCTCTCTCTCTCTCTCTCTCTCTGCCTCTCTCCCTTCTCCTCTTTCTTAAAAAAAAAAAAAAAAAAAAAAATAGTAATAATAATGAAAGAAAACTTTCCTAATTTGGTGAAGGAAATACACATACAAGTCCAGGAAGCAGAGTCTCCCAAACAAGTTGAACACAAAAAGGATAACACCAAGACACATCATAATTAAAATGCTAAAGCTTAAAGACAAATAGAGATTCTGAAAAGCAGCAAGAGAAAAGCTGTTACCTACAAAGGAGTTTCCATAAGACTATCAGCTGATTTCTTGAAACAAGCTGCAGACAAGAAGGGCAGCTTTATCAAAGTGATAAAAAGCAAAGACCTACAACCAAGACTACTCTATCCATTAAAGCTATCATTTTGAATGGAAAGACAAAGTGCTTCCCAGACAAGGTAAAACTAAAGGAGTTTATCATCACCAAGCCCTTATAATATGAAATGTTAAAGGGACTTATTTAAGAAAAAGGTTAAAACTATGGACATTAAAATGACAACCAACTCACAACTGTCAACAACTGAATCCAAAAAATAAAAACAAAACCATAAACCAACTAAGGAAATGACCAAAACAGGAACAGAATTATAGATCATTTGGAGTGTTATCAGCTGGGAGCGGGGAAGGGGAGAAAGAGGGAAATGGTGCAGGAATGAAGAAGCATAACTTGTGGAAACAAAATAGACAAGAAGATGTTAATAATAGTATAGGAAACGGTGAAGCCAAAGATTTTACGTGCAGACCCATGTACATGAACTAAATGGGAAAGGGTTAGGTACCAGGCAGAGTGAGGCAAAGGAAAAAAATTAGGACAACTGTAAGAGCCTAAAAGAGAAGAAGAAAAAAAAAAAAAAAAAAAAAAATATATATATATATATACACACACACATATACTTACAGAAAGGAAAAAATGGTACCCAGTACTGGGAGCTATGTTGATACTTCCCAGCCAGCCACCACTGTGAGCTATGCCTTTGCCTGTGTGTCCCAGTTTCTTCTATTAAAACTCTTAAGAATTTAAGTAAGGCTATGTGTTAGTTCTTCAAAATCAATCCTGAATTAAGGCTTTTGGGGCTCTCTCCCAAACAAGACTGTCCACTCTCACAACTGTGTTGGTCAGAATCTAACAGCATTTTGCAAGAAGAGTCAAAGTGTTTGCCAACAATGATCTCTGAACACAATTTTAACAAAAACTAGATTATCTATCTCATTTTCCAATGACCTAAGATTAAAATTCATTTTTACAGTAAACACTATGCAAGGTACCTATGGCAACAATAGGTTAAAAATCAAAACTCACAAACTTGGAATTTCTCAGTCAATAGCATCTTACAAATTCATTAACCAAGTAAAAATTACTTCCTATGGGTAAGAGGTTGAGAGGAGGGGATGGGAGGAGAATTAAAAACTCAAAGAATTAAGCAGAACTTCAGCAGAATTCTACAGTCTTGAAACAAATTTGTTTTAATCATGCTAGGATTACCTGAGGTAATTCCTAATGATTCAAACTTGATTGAATAAAATAGTACAGTGATTTTCAAATTAGTTGAATCTGCATGACATATTCACCAGAGTAAAATCAAGAAGGTACAATAAAATCAAAACACATGAATATGTAAGTTCTTAACTTACACCTGAATTTTTAATAAAGCATTTCTGAACTTTTTTCCTTCTATGTAGCAAATTCTATTATTTCAAACCAATCTTTTTCCTAAACTCTAGACTTATATATATCTTAACTGTGTATTCTATATATCCACTTGGATAACTAATGGATATTTGAAATTTAATATATTCCATTACCCCTCCCAAAATCTGCTCCTCCTTCGATCATGCCTACTACAGTAAATGGCACCTCCATAGGCCAAAACCTGGATTGTCTTTGGTAATTGTTTTTCTCACCATCTTCCACAATCAATTTCTCAGCAAAACCTATGGACCTTACCTTTAAATGTACTATATCCAGAAACTGATCAGTTCTCCTCACCTCCACACTATAAACTACTCCAAGTCACTGGGATTATTAAAATACCCTAACTGTTCTCCCTGCTTCTTCCTAACCACATCATAACTAAATCTGACATTCCTCTTCTGCTCAAAAGTCCAATGGCTTTTCCTCTCATTTGGGATCAGCTCTAATGTCATTCAGTTCTATATTAAACTACCAACACCTAATTTTTAAAGAAACTGCCCATCAATTTTGACACAAAGTGAAGTACATAAGAAATTAAAACAAATAAGAGTACTTTGATTTGAAATGGAGGTATAAATCCATCATTTAACCCCTTACCTTTCACAAACTCCCAGTGAAACTAGAAAAATAGAAAAGGAAAATCTTCAAGGTAATCTAAAAGTGCATCTGGACAGGACTAGATCATTGGAAAGGCTGATCAAACTAAAACAGAAACTGCCTGGGAGCAAACATCCCAGGGGTCAGGTCAAGGTGAGGATACATATGAAATATTTGCCCTGGCTGGTGTGGCTCAGTGGATTGACTGCCAGCCTGCAAACTACAGGGTTCCAAGTTTGGTTCCCATTATAGGGACATGCCTGGGTTGTGGACCAGGTCCCAGGTGTAAAAGTACAAGAGGAAACCAGTTGATGTATCTCTCACACAACAATGTTTCTCTCCCTTTCTTTCTCCCTCTCTTCTCCTCACTCTAAAACAATAACTGAATAAAATATATATTAAATCTCACACACACACACACAAAAGGAATAAAAATCTCAATTCTGCAAGTAAATTTAGGGATGTGCTAAGGTTGCTATCACACAGAACACGAATGTACACAGTTAAACACTAATATGACTGAAACCAGCATGGGCAAGTATTTCAGAGAAGAGTGAAATGGTACCTGAAATAACTTGTAAGACAAATGTTTAAGAGTTAATACAGACGCTCCGTGTTACACAAAACTTCCTGCTAGAACTTTCTACCTTATCATTACAAGCCTAAGACTGCTAGCTAATCCAATAAATGTAAGAGTATGATAAATAATCAAATGATACTTTAACATTATCTGGGATGGACAAAAATTAAGCAGTAACATGTAATTTCTAAAAATGAAATTAAAGTTATAAATACTAGCTTATAATTAGAAATAAAGCTGTTTTTAAATATTTGTAGCTAAAAGCTGTTTAAACCATAGCTGAGCTCAAGCATCTCAGCTAAAGGACCTTGATTCCACTCTGTGTGAAAGTAGGGGGGAAAGCCTCAGTTCCTTTAGTGGAATTGGGTTTCCTACCTCGCTATCAACATTCAATCTGCTGCCCTTCAGTTCATAAATCTTTACAGAGCTCTACAGTCATCTACCTCATTCTCTACACTATTAGTCCCATTATTGTACAAGCAGGCTCTTTTCCTCCCTTCTGATCCCCATCAGCCCTGCCAACCATGTGGCTTTTAAAAGCAAATCTTACAAACAAGGCTACACTTGTACTATTGCCCTTCCACACCTTCTATATCCTCTTTGGCTCACTACAATCTACCTCTAGCTCCGACTAATCCACTGAAAACACACATTAAGATCATCTCAGCAGCAATTTACACAGCTGACTCAGGGAACACTCCCTGTACTTTTTCTTTGACCAAATATAGTTTTCTAAGACTATGTAATCGTAATCACATCTTATGAAGTGGCGGTTTCCTTAAGAAATAATGACCCAGAAAAAACAAAAATGTTATGACTATAGATAATTTTAATAACTGTGTCAAAAAACTTGCACCTCATGACCAAAGAAACCAAAGAAAGAAAGAGTAGCTATGTACAAAAAACCAAAAGACATTCAGGAATACTAACAAGTCAGCAGCTGGTCAAGTTCACATATAGAATTCCATGTTGCCTCTTGTTCTGGGTGTGGAAGGTAACAGGTGACTACATCATCCCAGCAGCCTCAATGGTAAAGCACACATGAGCTGTGACAGCTGCTGAGTAGTTATTTTGGAAGAAATAACTAAGTTGCAAATGTGAAAACATAAGCTGCACTGTATTAAAAACTATCTTTTCAGGTCAAGTGCTTTTTAATAATTAAACTACCTAAATTCCCAAAATGAGTAAATCTGAAACAAAATCAGGCCTCATGTATTTTAGAAAACAATACTGTACTCTGGTTACAATGCTGTGTTTCTTTACCTAACCTACCTGTCCCCTCCTCAGACAAAAGTACTGGTAAAGATGATATATTAAATAAGGTGGTTAAACATCTTGTATTTAATCAATTATTACTGTTAACACTGACATGCATAATTTAAATAACATGAAGCTATAAAACTTTTCTCATTAATAGAAACAAAAAATACATTCAAAATAGAAAATTATGTATCTTTTTTTTCTCCTAAGATTTTATTTACTTTTTCTGAGAGGAGAAGGGAGGAACAGAGAGAAACATCAATGTGAAAACAAAAATCAATTGCCTCATGCATGCCCCCAACTGAAGATCTGGTCCACAACCCACGCATATGCTCTGACTGGGAACTGAAATGGAGACCTTTTGATTCTCAGGCCAGCACACAACCCACAGAGCCACACCAGCCAAGGCGATACATTATATATCTCTTTTTTTAAAATGATCTTACTTATGGTTTTTCAAAGAGAAGGGCAGGGAAGGAGGAAAAAAGGGAGAGAAGCATCAATGTACGGTTGCCTTTCACTTGCCTCCAGCTATGGACCTGGCTAGAGACCTGGCTTGCAACCTAGTTATGTTGCCCTGGCTAGGAATAGAACCAGCAACCTTTGGGTTTACAGGCTGGTGCCTTACCCACTGTGCCACCAGCCAGGGCTATATCGTAATATATCTTAACTTTAGAACAATCATAGCATGCTCGTAGTATTCTAATTAATTTAATCAAACATCAGTCCTTAAAGTACACATTATTAAGTACAAAGCTCTTGATATAAAAATTTTATCTTTTTTTTTTTTTTTTTTTAATCTTTATTTTTACACCAACCCTGAAACATCTTCCATACAATATTAAAACACAACTGGGCCCTGGTTCAGTGGACTGAGTGCCAGTCTGTCAACCAAAAGATCGCCAGTTTGATTTGCGGTCGGGCACATGCCTGGATTGTGGGCCAGGCTCCCACTTGGGACCATGTGAGAGGCAACAAGTAGATATATCTCTGGAACACCTATGTTTCTTCCTTCTGTCTCTCCTCTTTCCTGGGGGTGTGTGAGAGGCAACCAGTAGATATAGCTCTGGAACATCAATGTTTCTTCCCTCTGTCTCTCCCCATTCCCCTTCTCTAAATAAATACATAAAATCCTTTTAAATAAATAAATAAATATATAAAAATTTGTAAGCAACTACACACCTGGTTTCTTCCTCTGCGTTTTCCATAATTCCTTCTTACTAGGGCTTTATAATTCTCATTTTTTTTAGTTAAGTAGTAATATAAAACACAATCAGGAACACTCTATAAGAAATAAAAAGTTATATATATATATTTAAGGATCCAATGAAAGAAAGTTTTTAAGGAGCAAGTAACATTTTCAAGGAAAATCTCTGGTATTCTCAAAGTATAAATTGAGGAGAAACAAACACGATAAGCTTTTAAAAACACAACTAGTCTCTTAAAATCAACACGTTATGCTTTACTAGGCAATTCAAATTATGTAAAATTTACCAAAACATATCAGAAAAATATCAGAAACATTCAAGCCCTTTTTTTATTAACCAGTAACTAAATTCCCTTTCTTACTGTATATGTGAAAACATTCAAAATGTCTCTTTAAATATGTTGCTCCAGCCCTGGCTGGTGGCACAGTGGATAAGGCGCTGGCCTGCAAACCCAAAGGTTGCAGGTTCAATTTCCCAGCCAGGGCACATAACCAGGTTGCAAACCAGGTCTCCAGTCAGGTCTGTGGCTGGAGGCAGGTGAAAAGCAACCATACATTGATGTCTCCCTCCCTCTCTGCCTATCTCTCTTCCCCTCTTTCTAAAAATAATGAAATAAAATCTTAAAAAAAAAAAAAAAAAAAAGTAAATATGTTGCTCCAAAACACTACATTCAAACCACTGTGGAAAAGAAAATCAGACAAAATCAGGACCCTGATATTTTAATCAGAAATTAAATGAGGTTCAAAAAGCACTGTACCCTATATGAGTATGAGCTTTCAGGAAAATACAGTAGTATGAAGTCATTTTTCATTAACCATATTAGTCTGTGTTCAGTGCTTAGGATTTGTGACCATATAATTGTAACTATCACTACACCAGTCACATGAAAAGTTTTTTTGTAAGCAAGCCCTTCACAAGAATCAGTTCTAGTTAACTAGTTTTGGGTATTAGACCATAAAATTTCAAAGTAGCAACCATCTCAAACCTATAAACATTCTCAATGTGAACCATTTCTTACCTTCCTTTCTAAGTAAGATGCAATTAGTCCAAAGTTTTTTGGATGCTGGATAAACCTGTGTGAAAATAACAACAACAACGTACACACACACACACATTTTTAAAACTCAATAAGGGGAGGAAAGAAAACCTTGAAAATAGAAATATTACGTACTAATTGGCTGCCAACCTGAGGAACAACTGTAAAATCACTCAAGTCTTTTAAAGGACCCAAATTCCTGGGAACTACCCACCAGGAACTGGCTGACTGGTCTATGGTAGAGCTCAGAAATCTTAACTTTTAAAAAGCATCCCCAGATGATTCAGACACCACCCAAGTTTGGATAGCACTCTTAATATGACTTCATAACCCCAGTTCTTATCTGTTACCTATATTTCCACCTGTAAACTTATGGGAAGATCATGTCAAATGTATACTGTCTACTTTCCAGAGTATCCATTCAAAGGCCAAAACAGGGCCACATTTTTTATTTTAGTTCTGTTTTTACTAATTTATGTAAGTTTCTACTGGATAATAATTTAAATTTTAAATTACTTGTCCTTAAAGATCTCCTTCTCATGGTCAGTCCAAACATTCATGAACTGCCTATCTTTATAAACCTTCATGGGGTCCTCCATAAGCCCATTCATATTAATAAACTTGACCCGTCTTTGTTCTGCATCGAACATCATAGGTGGGATCACAGAGAGCTGCCGCATTTGCTTCTCATTATTCTGAAAATTTAAAAAAAATTGCAGTTTATAGAAAATAAAACTTAAGAGTACAGGCCAACTGTCTTTATACTAAAAACAAGGAAAAAAAAATTGGTAATTCAATAACAAATAGTAATGCATACCATAACACCTAACAAATTATTCATATATTTAATAAATATCCATTCGATGAATATAGAGCCAGAGCGTATACATATTTTTTAAATAATCCATTGCTACAATTACTTAAACAAAGCTGATACTTTAGATAATGGAATTTGAGACCTAGAGGACACAGTTATGGAAAAGTTCACTAATGTAATGACCTTATCAAACACTTGAATTATATTTACATTCATTTTTAAAGTCTTGACACCATTTTAGAGAATAATAAGCAGAAAATTAAGCAAACAGGTAATAACAAAATCTTAGGATCATTGATTTTAAAGTAACTAAACTCACTGAGGTATTAAATACTTCTTGCTAATCTTAAATATGCTTTCCATTAAAAATTTAAGACTATTATCCTTAGAAATTCAACTAAAACTCTTTTACATCTACACAATTTATTTTCCCAAGGTTTAATTTAACTTCATGAGCACAAACTTCCATGAAAAAAACTTTTTTTCCCCACCTTCCTTCCCCCCTGCCACCTCACCCTCACTGCCCTGAAAAAACAAAATCACAAGACTACACTCCCAAACAAGGCTAGGCTTTTTCCTAAAATTGTTCCTCAGAGAAGTAGATAATACAAACCCTTACAGAGTATACAATTTTATAAGGAACTCTCAATCAGTCTAAACATCAAAGTACTATTTGGGGCATACACTTGTTTGAAATCACCTTAATGGATACAGTATTATTAGATGTTTACATGGAATAGGTCAAAAAGCAAGCTAAGAAACTTATCACAGATGTAGTCATCACAGCAGGAATTATGGCCATAGATTTTGAAATTTAAAGCAATGTGACAAAGGTCATTGGTCATTACTTAAGGGATTACCATATTCAAAATAAGCAAGACCTTCAGAATTTAGAGATAAAGTTTTAAAAGCCTTATGATAAAATCAAAAGTAGCAAAACTCAACAGGTTGATGGCTTTGGAATAATCATAAGAGATAGTTTCAACATAGCTACAAAGACTTAGTGTTCAGAATTAAAATTTACTGTTATTAATATCATATCCTGTATCTCTCTCTTAGACTCACCTGGCTAAAGAGCACCCACCCTATGGAGTCCCAACATGTGAATACATAAACATCTGCAAAATACATGCTCCTCTGCTGTTTTATGAAATGGCACCACCAGCTCAGTCCTCTAACCTAGAAACTAAGATATTCATTTCTCTTCTTTCTCACTCCCATATTTAATCCATCAGTCTTGTCTTGTCCATTGTACCTTCAATTAATCTCTATCAGTCCTTTCCTATACATCCCTGCCAGTGTTGTCCAGATTCAAGATCTTATTTTTATCGTAACAGCCTCCCTGCTGCCAAGCCTATATTTGTAAAATACTAATATGATTATGTGACTACCTTCTTTTAAAGCTCTAATGGTGGGCCACAGCCTTTGGAACAGTTCAAATCCCATAAATGTTCCCTCGCTTATATAAAAAATAAACTCTTAGTTCCTGGGGTATGAGGCTAAAATTCCTGAATAATGAACTAACTTAAATGAAACCAATTAATTTTCTTACCTCTTGCTCAGAGAGCCCATCAATAATCTCAGAAATCTCATGCTCACTTCTAGCAATAGTGGCTGAAAGACCAGCTCCCCTCTGCCCAACTCTAAATATGAGAAATTATAAATATATTTAAAGATCTTTTATAAAGAAGACATAGAAATTAAATTACTTTTTTATAGATTAGTTTTCTGAAGATATGTTTAACCAAACAGAAGTCAGAGATGAAGCCTAAAATTACTTTTAAGTAATTTATAAAATTAATAATTTAAATGCTGAGATTAAAATTTAAAGGTTACATGTCCAAGTTCAAATGGTAGAACTATTTTATGGGAAAATTCTGGAAAACCACAGTTATTGGTGCCATTGCCATTTCAAATACCAGTCTTTTGCCTACCTTCCAGAGAACAGAGTAATAGCACGCTTAGAAAAATACATCAAGCATTTTTTAAAAGAGGGAAAAAACATTAACTATCATCCCTCATAAAAATTTAATCATGTTTAAAAGGGCTTATGTGACTCTATGAGACAGTGGAAAAGAACACTAAATTTCTACCTTTGCAAAATACTTGCTTTCTAACAAACAAGTATTTAAAAAAAAACAAGGTATCTTACCAGTATCAAAGAATTTTATAATTAGCAATCAATTTAATAATGTTCAACTATGTTAGTTTAAGTATAAAAAAATATAAGACAATCAAGTCTATTTTTATTAATTGTAATTTCCAAAGAAATGTGTACTTTCAAGAGCTGAAGAATTTCAAAATATTCACTTAAATTTAGATATAACATCATGATTAAATATAAAAATTTAATAATTAAATTCACTGACATATTCAAAACAAAAGCTCTTTATAAACTGTCTCAATGATCAGTCAGGTAATAATAAATACTGTAGAAGATCAAAAGTGTGAGTCAAAGAAAATGGTACACCAAACTACTTACCGTTGAAATCTTTCTTGCTGTTCTCTTTGTTTTCGAATTTCTGGAAACTGCTTTTCATAGTACTCCCTTGTTTTGCTTTCTTTAGCTTTCCTCCGAGGATTATTTTCAATTCTGTCCACTTTTTTCTCCCATGCCTCCATGAGCTGATCGTAACGTTGGCAGATTTTTTGTTCCTATTAAATATCCGTAGCAAATTAATAAACAAAACTCTGTTATTCTGACAAACCCAATACTTTAAAGTATACGTTACTTCTTAAGGCTAAGTCAGAAAGAAGTACATTTGACCTATGACTCAACTGTGAAAGAAAAGCTGTCATTGATCTGAAAAAGGAGAAAGAAAACTTCGTTGCTTACAAATTATCCAACGTATAGAATATATTTTGATGGGACTTTTTTAGTTAACATGAAAAGTATACAAATTAATCAACAAACTGATGAGCTACAAGTAATAGTAGACCAGCTACTTTTATTACTTTTTTTATAACAATCTTCATTGTAAAAAAATGTAAATTTAAAAACAAAAACAAATAAGTTCATAATCCCAATCACCAAAGACAACTATTTTAACATTTTATTGTTATCCTTCCAATGTGTCAGAATATATACTTTAATCATTCCTCTATTGATGGAGGTTTTAGTTACTTGCATATTTTAGTTACTATAAATAATACTATATAATAAACATTCTGACAGTTTGAAAAAGACAGCAATTGATTACACTTTATGATTTAAAAATTCAGCAAATGACATGAAATCAAGAATTAATCTTTTTAGAAAAATAAGTAATGTATGATCTCATTAATACAAAAAAAAAAAACAAAACTCTCCTACATAGAACACATATCTGACAACACATGGATAAAAACATGTAAGGATTCATGAAATACTGTTAACACTGGTCATCTCAAAAAAGTGGCATTAGAGAAGAGAAAATGATCTTCCTCACCCTCCATACCACCCCCACCACCAACTTCCCAGTCATTCTTTTCCACCCCTATAGGTCTTTGTTAACCTTTCCTGCTGCTCCATGTCTACTGCTACTTCTCTCAGTACAAGCTAATACCAATCCTCATCTAAATTAAAGAGCCTCTCAATATCTCCCCTGCTCTCTTTCTATAGATTTTATTTTGCCATTACAGCCAACATTCAATATCATTTTGTTTCAGTTTCCAGTGTACAGCATAGTGGTGAGACAATCATATACTTTACAAGTGGTCTCCCCGCCAACACCAAGTATTTCAAGTACCCATCGGGCACATTCTTAATTGTATAGCCAGATGCAAATTCTTAAAACACACACCTGAACATTTTGTGCTTTCAAGTCAAACACTTAAAAGACACCTTCAGGATCTAATCCAAAGTCTCCTAGGAGACCTCCATGACTGTGCAGGGTTTAACCCTGGCTTCTCCCTCATTTTTCTCCACAATCCCAACTCAGTCAGTATAAGCCCCAGCCATCTCTGAACCTGCTACACTCCTCCTACTTCCCACATCTTCATTTAGGCTGCCTCCTCCCTGCTTGTTCAAGTTTCCGCAATACTAGTTTTCCTGGGGAACTTCCCTTTATGATTCATATCTGCATTACCTGTCCCTCTTACATGCTCAGTCATTTATCTGTGTGTCCTTTACTACAGTTTGATCCCAATACTGTCATTGTCTGCTGAATTATCTATCCCCAATTACATATGTGCTAAAACCATATAGCTATCTTGCTCACCTTTGCAGAATGATACATCGGACAGAGTAAATAGCCAATGAATATTAAACAAGGCAGTGAACATATAAACTTTATTGCTCTATGAAATATGAAAATAAAATCTGCGTTCTGTATTTGGACCACCAGATAGTAAATTTAGCAATTACCATAATTACAACAAAATTACCAGATAGAAAAAAATTTTACTTTAGCTAATTTCTTATTTAAATTTGTATGTTCTGGGTGCACACATACAAAAAATTCAAGACTGAAGAACTAGGTTAGCCAATTAGAACATTAGAAGTCATACACCAAAAAACTGCTGGCTCTTAAACATTATAATTCATTAACTGTCAGGTCATTAAATACAAGGTACAAAGTTCACTGCTGATATGAATTAAAGAACATCATTTACTTAAACAATTGAATTTAAATGAATCAAAAGTTTGTCTAAAATCAGTGCAAACATGTTATTAAAATAAGAATAGTGGCATTATATTTTTTGTAACTTAATTTCCGTGAAGACTATACCCACAAAACTTTTGAACTGCGAGTCATATAATAAGAAAAACAAACTATTCGAATTTGAAAATGCTGAACTTTAGCTGACCCAGTTTCTAAAAAGAGAACAGCATGACCATAACTTACCCATATTTGTTTGAAGGTTAAGAGAATGTAGATCATCCTATTTCTCTATTATACTTCTTAAACAACTCACCATTTTCTTTATTTTGGCCAAACAAAAATTTTATACATAGACACCAAAGAAATTAATTTTATAATTATATTAAATGTAAATTATGATATCAGTTACCAGAATTTAATTTATATTTAAGTCACATCATTTTCACTTTCTAAATCAGCACCTTCTCTCAAATCCAACCAAGTACCATTCTCATTAATAATGGAAAAGCAAAATGCCTACGTGAACATGAATGGAAAAGCTGTACAAATTTCAGTGAACAAGGATAGGACCTCACCCTTTGTTTTCTTGCATGATTTCTTCTTTTAAAAAATAAAATGAGTTTTTTCCTCATCACCTGGTTTCTAGAAGAGAAAAATACGGTTGTATGACATTAAGAAAATAAAGCACAATTTAATAATGCATTGACTTTTATTTTTCAGACACTGAAAAACAAGCAAAAAGCACTTAAGGACATATGATATAATCAAAATTAATCTTAATTTTTTCACCCTGCAAAATAAGACTTTTGCAATAATTAGAAATGACTAAAATTCCTCCCATTCTACAATAAGACTTTATATAAATAGTTGATTTTCTATTATTATATCCAATTATAATGTAAATATTATTTTCAAGTTCTAATTACACAGATCTTCTTATGAACCCTTGAGACATAAACACCTTTGTATACTCTGGAGGAGGTGAGGTAGAAGAGAATGAAAAACTTTTAAGTTACCTCCCGACCTCAGGACTGGTGCTGACCTCCCTTCTATGAGAATGTATACCAACACAGAGAGGTGACTTCTGCTTTAAACAGAAGATTTTCTTCAGTCATACAAATGACACAATCCATTCTAAGAAGTAATGGAGGGCTATGTGACAAGACAGGAAAACTTCTCTTATATCTTAAGTTTCATTTTTTTAATCTGATGCATTGTAACCTTCAAAAACAATGACATGCAGGTTCAAATATAAATATTTATACCCCACCTACTTCCAGAAAGGATTTCAAGCTGATTATTCAAATATAAATACAAGGCCAAGGCAAGGAGAAGTAATTTTTGGATTATCTGCCACTCAGGACTAATAGTGACACTGGCTCCACTCAAATAAGCATGGACAATCAGGAGCTGGCTATATGGAAAAGTAGCCAAGAGATTAAAAGAATTATTAAAAAGTACATTTGCTATTTAATACAAAGCAAATGGCAGTGATGAAAGAATAGCTACTGAATGAGTCATAATGGGTACATGCAGCTGAGTAAATGACATCTCACAAGGAATTTCACACATACAGTAGAATCATTACCACATAGTTTGCTTGAATTGTAAATATGTGCTACTCACAAGCAAATGAATCAATAAATATAATTTTAAATGTTCCCAAAGAATTTAAATGAAAAAGTCAGCCAGTCAATAACCCAGCTCAGGACAATTGTTAAACATTATAGATAACAAAATAAATCAGACACAGCTGCTTTCCAGCTAATACGGGGGTGGGGGTCGGGGAGAGACAGAACACAAACATAACTGAAGCTTTGTGGAAAAAGAAAATCATTAAAAGTAGCCAACTATATTTTATCCACTATCTTTTTAAAAAAATGTTAAAACAGCTAAACAACTCCAATGCACGGTATATTTTAAGAGTTATGCCTAACCTAAGGGTTGTCAAGACCAGAGTAGCATCTCACAGAAGTGAGTATATGACCAATTTATTATGAACCACTTTCTTAACAAAAGTTAAAATTATTCAATTTTTTACATGCATACTACCATGCAAATTATATCTGCCACCAGTTCTGCAAAGTAGTCAACTATTGCACATATTCTCAGTAAGAAATTTTTTAAAGAAAAAAAAATATATATATATATATACACGTGTGTGTATATATAGCAATGTGCTCATTAGAAATTGTACTAGTAAATAGCTATAATTCCCAGTTATACTTAATAATACATATAAAGTAGAAATATCACATTTTTGTTACAAACTAAGAATAATTCACTTAAAATTCTCTTAAAGTATAATAACTTTTTTCAAAAAGATACCTATCTAGCCTCCTCTCTTACTTCAATCAGATCAAGAAATTAGGTTTTCTCTTTCACTTATTTTCTTATTCCAAAATCCGCATCCATAAAGGCCTGGTATCTAGGATGAGCAAGGCTAAGCAAACTACACTCTGGAGCAGTCTCCTCACCCAGGTGAGGTAACTGAGCGCTTCCAAGGCACCAGGACATTAAATGGCAGAAGGGTCTACAAATACCGTCATTAGCAAGTCATGGAAGGGATTTCCCTAGAATAGGACTTTGAATAATGATAAAATGATCCGTGGCACTTCTACTTTGCAATGGCAGATGTGGCTTGGTGGGGGACGGTGTCATCACTAGTCTTAAATGAAAAAGCTTCATTATCTTACTTCATCATGCGCCTTGCAGGTACTCCACTGAAAAAAAGACAAGACAGGAGGCAAAAAATTCAAGCCTCAAGGTAAGCCATTTCAATGTTAAGTATCCACCTTTTTTTACTAGCAGATTATAAAACCAGCTAGTTTTATGCAATAATTTATTTCATTTTTTGGCCTCGGAAACGCAAAGCTGTTACCCCAACCCCCAAAAAGCCAGAGGAAGATAACATATAGTAAAACGACAGCAAATTACACAAATCTAAAACATACCAACACTATATTATAATAATATGTCAGTAGATAACATAAAAACAATCTCTTTATAGAATTTAACTAAAGAACTCCAAAGAGGATAAACACTTACGTCTTGATGTTCTCGTGGTACACCTTGGTATCTGATGGCTGGTTATAGAGTGGCTATAAAATAAATCAAATATTTATATATAAAATGCTGTACATATGCCTAAAAAGAGACAAAAATAATTTATATTTTACTGTAAACCTAGATAAAGTATTAATGGGTCTACATAATATATGCCCTATCAAAATCTCTAGGCTTTTGGGTTCCCTAAATAACTCTCCTAACAATGAATGCCACTCCTGTAAGAAAAGTTTATAAATTCATTGTATCCTACAATAAATATGTTCATTCAGAAACTTCATTTTAAGTGCAAAGAAAGACTAAGCACCATCATGATTCAAAGAGCTTTCTATTTCTGTTCTTACTTCTTCCTCCTCCTATTCTATCTGGAGTGATTAATGGCTGTTCAGGATAATTTATCTTCAAAGATAACCCAGTGCGTGTACTATTATTTAAACTTTATCATGAACTTACTACCCAGCAACATTCCTCTTACTCCAAAATAAATAAATTATATTCCATCTTGCCCCAAGAAAAACCACTACCAAAAAAGCACTAGAAACAAAAAAAGAAATTTACTTACCAGTTCAACTTTAGGGCCAAGACCTTCAAATATTTTATGAGCTTCTTCTGCTTTTTTCTACAAAAACATTGTTATATTATATAATTAAAAACTGTATTACCTAAGTGCAAAATCGCTACCAATTTAATGCTAATTACTTAAAGACCAGTCTATAAATTTATCCTTACTTCCATTCTTCTTATATGATAGGCTAAACATACTATTTCTATTTTCATAGCTTTCCTCAAAATTCAGCGAAAACACTACCTGAAGAATTTGTAAATTCTTAAAAGCAAACATATATTAATTTTAAGAAAAGGAAAGAGACCCACAATTAGAAATTAATCCCTCAAAAATTCTAAATGCTTCAACTCATAACATCTTTAATGAAATTTTAATACACATAACAGTATAAAGTTGCCAATCTTTACTGTGGTAAGCCAACTTGATCTCTTTGAAGAGCAACTTATAATAAGCTTACTTTCTAGTTACAAGAAAATCCAAACAACAGAGGAAACAAATAGTCTGCATTACTCAAGTGCTCAGTAGTAAACGATGAATTATTTTTTTACATGCATTTTTCAAAAGTAACATAAGTACTATTTAACAGAAATCATCCTTTAAAAGACAAATGAAATATAACAAAATTCAATACTGAGGATATTTAAACTAGCAAATGTCTCAGAGATTCTTAAATCTCTTGGTCCCAACAGTCTCATCAGTAACCACGGCTCACTGCCTGCAGCAGACCCCCACCCCACTGCACTTGGCTAAGAAACTCTCCAGGGCTTCTGATGGGAAAATGAAATGGGAATGGATATTAATCAGTATTTCCCAAGTGCAAAGAAAGACATTCCCTTAAAATAAATATTACCCTTTTGATCTCATTAATCAATCACAATCAATTAATCAAATATTTATTTAGTATACTATTTATTACATGAAAAAAAATGTTTAACCAGCTCAGGAAGCACAAAATAGTGTAATGCACTTCCCAAACTCCAAGAAACTTAAAAGGTATTATTAAAATGAGAAATAAACATATCAAAAATGTCAAATACAAAACTATAAATGTAGCCATTAAATTTACATAATAAATCCTCTTTCTAAAGTTTTGAGGCAAGATTTGCTAATGTTGGTGCTATTTATATTTTGGGCTAGATATTTCCTTGTTGTTGGGGCTATCCTATGCATTGTAGAATATTTGGCAGTATCCCTGATCTCTACCCACTACCTGCCAGTAGTCTCCACCTCTCTGCCAAGTTATCACCATGAAAATATTCTCCTGTTGAGAACAGCTGCTCTAAGGTAACTATTAATCTCAAAAAGCCAAAATGTATTTAAAATAAAATTCAAAATTATTACCTTTAGGCATATATTAAATAACACACAACTATCATTACAGATGATATTTTGAAATATATAGCTCTTGCAAATTATTCTCTCTCAAGACCAGGTTTTTAAATTTTCTTTCTCAAGGTACTCTATATTACAGCCTACACCTAGAACAGGCAAGCTTAATGGAATTGTAAATAATACTGAGAGACAAAGGAACACTTATGGCGAATATTGACTAATATCTTATTATGTACAGGCACTTACCTTTTTAGGGCTAAATTTAAAAGCTGGTATTTAAGATGGTCTACAGACCCCAAGATTTAAGTTTTACAAAATTTTATTAAATATTTGACTTCAGGTTGGCTTAATTGCTAAGTGGAGCTTAACCTATCAATAGTTTGGCAAAAAAAAATATTTAATTTAAAACCCTCACAATTCCATATTATAATTTTTATTCTAGGTTAATAGAAGTAATTCTTCAAACATACGTTGAGTATGTTCTGGACAGTTGCCAGACCTTAAGAAAACAATGAATAAGACTGCTCACTATAGAGTTTTTGGAGATTTTTTTTTTTTTTTTGGAGATTTTTTATAAAGATTTTATTTATTTACTTTTAGAGAGTGGGGAAGAGATGGAGAAAGAGAGGGAGAGAAAGATATCAATGTGCAAGAGACACATCGATCAGTTACCTCTTGCATGCTTCCAACTGAGGACCAGGCCCACACCCAGGCATGTGCCCTGACTAGGAATCGAACTGGCAGCCTTTCAGTTTGCAGGCCAGCTGGCACTCAATCCACTGAGTCACACCAGCCAGGGCTGGAGTGTTTTTTTAAAGCAGGAAATTCAGACGAAATTCCACACTCCTGGCTTCTCTTAAATAAGGGCATAACAGGGCATACCTGTCGACACTGGGCCAATTCCTGCATGACCAAAGAGCACTGCTCCTCTAGATACCAGGAGGTAGTCCTACTGCCCTTAACTCTCACTGGATAGATCTTCATGTCCATGGCTTTCTGTCCATTCAATAAATTGGACTAATTTTGAACTCAACCAAAAAAATAATATTAATCCCCTATTACCTGCCATGGTACTTCCAAATATCAAGTATTACATATCTGATGACTCTGAGTTATCCATGGAGACCCATACATGTATACAAGTCCAAGATCATTCCTATAAATGTTTATTTAATGCCTAATTTCATAACTGCTTTTCTTAAGGCCAACTTCCTTTAGGATCTGGACTAATACAAAGTTATAGGTTGCCTGTAAGACCTACTGCTCACTGACTACAAAGAAGCAAATGGAAACAGCAATCCCAACTGACCAACTTTAGCAAACAAGCCTATTCTCTCCCATGGTACTTAAAGCATTTTTGGACTGAGGACTTCTGGAAGCCAACTGTTAAAACAGCTCAGTTGGAAAGTTTTATTTATATTAAGATGAAATAAGTTTCCTTTTAACTGCTAGTTCCTAGGCTGGGTTCTGGCCAAAAACTAACTTTGACGTCATAAAATTAAGGCCTGCCTTTCCTAAACCCATGGATACTTTTAACTATGAATATAAAAACTATTTTAATAAGCCTAAGAAAGCAAACGCCTACACCTAAAGGTCAATGGCCTCACAATCTGTAAGATTCAAACCATAACCCAACTATTAATTCTGAAGCTGATAATTTAAGTCATTTCCACACTCAAGAACCCACCTTTACTAGAATAGTATCAGTATTTGGCATTAAATGTCTCTTATATAGTGAAAAACTATAGAATAACTATTTTGTATTATTTGGTACAAACTTACTAGTATTTATATAAGGGAGACTCAGCTGATAAAACTATACTCATTATTTATACAGTATAGCATATAAATAAAATATTAAATAATTTAAGACACAACTGTCAACTTTTCTTCAATCATAAGGGAAAAAACAAGATTCAGTCAATCAAAGGCTAGGAACATTAAAAATAAAAACAGAAACCATGTTCTAGTACAATCAACATCACTACAGAAGACACTGATAACTTAGAAAAGGCACAAGAACTGGAAAGGCTTGTGCCATCAGGAATGACATGAGCTTACCCGATTCTCATCATAAATAATCTGAACAATACTGCGGTGTTTCTGTTCTACAGGAGGAGGAGACACAGGCTTCTCAGGCTCAGGAGGTTTAGCTGCTTCTTCTTCAAGCTGTTGCTAAGAGACCCAGAAAGGAAGAGTCAGGCATCTGCTGGTGTCACACCCCACCGGTGATTAATCACCAGAGATAGATAACACATCTATCATGCTACTGAGCAATGAATGCCATGTTGACCCTATACGGTGATCATTTAATCTACTAGGGTATAATAGACCCAAGAGCTCTAACAAATCCAAATTTATTTTGACAAATAACTAACAACATAAATCATCATCAGATAAATCCTTTTATATTTTAATTCTTATAAATGAAGCAAAATAGTAAGAGAAACTAACATATAAAGATATCCCCATAAACCTCTATCACAATGATCTTTTGTAGCACTGGAAAAACACTTTGATATGTTAGAAATATACAGTATGTGTCAGTGTGTGGTGGGGAGAGAGCATGGGAACATTTAAAGATAATCCTCAACTCGACCTAGTACCATTCTCCACCCCTCCCACCAAACATTATAGTTTGTAGTCATGAGGCACTGGCAAAACCACAAGAATATGAACTGCTGGTGTGTGCTATTAAAACACAGAAAGCTGTCTGTAGTACTCTGCCTGGGTTGGAGCCTTAGGCTCACCCTTTTATAAGTGATAAGTTCCTAAAACCCTTTTTCTAAGTCCTTACCTCAATCTTGAGCAAAAATATAAACCACTCATATGTAAAGTAGTGATATTAATCCTATTTATCACATAGCTTTTTGAGAAGTCTGAATAACTCAAAATCTATTTGAATTAACAGTGTCCATTTAATAAAACATTACTATTAACTACAATTATTACTGAAGCAAGCAGAAACTTGATCTGCTTGGTTCACTGCTTTTTTCTTTTCCCAAAACCTAAACAAGTGATACCTAGTAAATGCTCAACAAATAGGATGCCAATGTAAGTTTACAGCCTAAAATGATGATAAAGACATTAGGTAAAGATGTTCAGTCTACTAAGAGCACAGAGGAAAAATTATACATAGTACTAAATAGCTAACAGTCAAGGCTCCTATTAATATAAATCAGACCACACCCAAATGAAAGGATAAAAATCCTCCAAAAGAGAAGCTTCAAGGACCACATCCATTTTGAAATATGCTCAACATATTTTTTTAAATCAAGGGAATATGTTTTAAATGACCAAGCAGATTTTAAAGTGAGCCAAATACAAATTCTAACAATAAAAACATAATTATTAAAACTGAAGGTATAACAGACTAAATATTTAAAATGAAGACAGAAATGATACTGAAAGATAAAAAATTTTAAATTGGCAACAATGAAGCCCAAGGAAGCAATAAAATGGGAAAGAAAAGCAATTAATACACATAGGAGACAAGAGTGATATTATATCTAACAGGAATTTCAGAAAGAAATGGAATGAAACTGTAGGAAAGGGTTTGGTAAAAAAAGATAATGGCTTAAAATTTTCCAAAAGTGATGAAAAACTCAACACCTACAGGAAACCCAATGAATCTCAAGCTGGCTTTAAAAAAATAAATAAATAAACCCACTCCTTAATACATCACTGTAAAAACAACAACCAAAGATATTAAAAGCAGCCACCTGGCTGGTAGCACAGTGGATAAGGTGCCGGCCTGCGAACCCAAAGGTCGCAGGTTCGATTCCCCAGCCAGGGTACATAACCAGGTTGCAAAACAGGTCTCCAGTAAGGTCTGTGGCTGGAGGCAGGTGAAAAGCAACCATACATTGATGTCTCTTTCCCTCTCTGCCTCTCTCTCTTCCCCTCTTTCTATAAATAATTAAATAAAATCTTTAAAAAAATAAAAATAAAAAAAATAATAAAAGCAGCCAGAGGAAAATCTTTCAGTAAGCAGACATTAAAAAAGAGATAACATTTAAGTCATAAAAAGTAAATACTGAATTTGCTAACAAGTACTACCTAACAGAAGCTTTAAGGATGTTTTTCAAGCATAAGCTTATACCTCCAAATGGAAGACATGCATTTCAAGAAGAAATAATGATCAAGTAAGATGACAAATATGTGGATAAACCTAAATAAACATGACCACATAAAATAAAGTCTTAGGAGGTTTTTAAAAAAAGAACTAAAATACAACACAAGCACAAACATTGGGAAGAAAGAAAAAATGAAGTTGTATGCCTTCCTACTACTAAAGAACATGGCCAAAATGCTAGTTAGTTTTAGGATGCAAGTAAATAGGCTGATAAAATTTTCTGGGGGAATAGCTATAAACAAAGAAATAGTGTATAAAATCCAAATTAGTGGAGCAGAAGAAAGTGAAATAACAAAAAAAAAAAAAAAAAAAATCCAAAATAAGGTCTTAGATAAAACAAAAATATCAACATTAGTGTAAAAGGCAGAGCAAATAAGCATAAAATAAAACAGCTTTTAAAAATGGAGCTATTCTGGTTCGATTCCCCAGCCAGGGCACATAACCAGGTTGTAAAGCCAGGTCGCCAGACAGGTCTGTGGCTGGAGGCAGGTGAAAGGTGTCTCTCTCCCTTTCTGCCTTCTCTCCCTTCCCCTCTCCCTAAAAATAATAAATAAAATATCTTTTAAAAAAAATGGATATATTACCAACCAAGATAATCAATTTAAAAGAACTAAATTATCCTGTGTAAAGACAGGTTGTCAGACTGCATATAAAACAAAATCCAGCTATGTACCTTTATAACAGATACACCTTAAATACAGGAGTACAGAAAGTAAAGGGAAGGAAAAATATAAGTTAATCAGTATCAACCAAAAGAGCTGATTTAACTATAGCTACATCACTATCAAGCAAAAAATACTTTATGGTACAAAGTATTACAACAGATAGCATATCATAATAAAAGGTTTCACTGACCAGGAAAATAACTATTATAAACATGTACAAACCTAAAATAAGAGCCTTAAAATACATGGAATAAGAATTGAGAACTGGAAGAATATATTTGCAAATTGTGTATCTAATAAATGGTTAATATGCAAAATATATAAAAAACTCACAAACTCAAGCAAAACAATTAAAAATTTAAAAACAATTCCATTTAAAAATGGGCAGAGTATCTGAATAGCCATTTTTCCAAAGAAGACATACACATAACAGGTATATAAAAAGATGCTCAACATTAATCAAAAGGGAAATGCAAATCAAAGCCACAATGACATATCACCACATACCTGTTAAAATGGCTATTATCAAAAACACAAGAAACAAGTGTGGGTGAGGATGTAGAGAAAAGTCAACTCATGTACAGTGCTGGAGGGGATGAAAATTGGTGTAACTGTTATGGGAAAAAAGCATGGAGGTTCCTCAAAAATTTCAAAATAGAACTATCATATGACCAAGGAATTCCGTATCTGGGTATTTGCGCAATAAAAAACAAAAAACAAAAAAACAAAAACCCCACTGACTCAAAAAGATATACACACTTCTATGTTCACTGCAGCATCATCTACAATAGCCAAGGTATGGAAACAACGTAAGTGTCCATTGACAGATAAATAGATACAGGAAATGTGATATATATAAAGGCATATTATTTAGCCATAGCTAAAAAAGGATATCTTACTATTTGTGACAACATGGATGGACCTTGAGGGAATTATGCTAAGTGAAATAACTGAGATTAAGAAAGACAAATACCATGATACTATTTATATGTGAAATCTAAAATATAAACACAACAACAAATATCACCAAACTAAAATAACAGACAGACACACAAGGGAAAAGGAACAATACACAGTTCCCAGAAAATAAAGGATAAAATGGCTATAGGAAATACTCATATATCAATAATCACCCTAAATATAAGCGGACTGAACTCATCAATTAAAATACACCAAGCAGCTTGGTAAGTTAAAAAACAAAACCTAACTACATGCTGCCTTCAGGAGACAGAACACAGAACTCAAAGTAAAGAGGTAGAAAATGATACTCCAATCAAATGTTATCTAGAGAAAAATTGATGTCATATTTATATCTGACAAAAATTTATTTCAAGATTTTGAAAAAGGTAAAAATAAAAAGATCAATGATGAACATCTTACAATAAAGCAGACAGTATGTCAAGAACGAAAAAATTTATTAACATATATGCACCCAAAATACATAGAGCAACTTACTAACAGAATTAAAGGAAGGAACTGACAAAAATAAGTTATAGTAGAGGCCCTAAATATTCCATTGACAGCTATAGACTGAACACCTGAGAAGAATATCAATACAGAAACATCTGCCTTAAATTACACATTAAGCCAATAGACATAATCAATATTTACAGAGCTTTTTATTACTGAGAATCAGAAGATACATTCTTCTCTAGTGCATATTGAACATTCTCAATGATGGAGAGTATGTTGGGGCACAAAATCAGCCTCAACAAATTTAAGAATACTGCAATTATACCAAGTGTGTGCTTTGATCATGATGCTAGAAAGCTGGAAATCAACACCAAAAAAAAAGGTGAAAAAATCTTAAGTATGTGGAAATTAAACATGCTACCAAACAATGACTGGATCAAAGAAGAAATAAAAGAGATCAAAAGATACACAGAAACAAATGAGTAACAACAGACATATCAAAAACTGGGAAAGATTATAGCATTACATGCCTACCTCAAGAAACAAAAATTACAAATAATCAACATTTCACCTTAAAGAACTAGAATAAGGTCCTGGCTGGGTAGCTCAGTTAGAGCATAGTCCTGATACTCCAAGGTTGTGGGTTCAATTCCCAGTGTAGGCACGTACAAGAATCAACCAATGAATGCATAAATAAGTAGAATAACAAATCTCTTTTTCTTTGTCTCAAATCAATAAATAAAAAGTAAATTTAAAAAAGAACTAGAATAAGAACAAAGCCCAAAGTCAGCAGAAGGAAGAAAATTATAAAATTAAGAGCTGAATTAAATGAAATAAAGACCAAAAGAGAATTAAAAAATTAATCCAACAAAAGAGCTGGTTCTTTGAAAAGATTTAAAAAACTGACAAATCCCTGGCTAGACTCACTAAGAGAAAAAAAAAGACTCAAACAAAATCAGAAATGAAAGAGAGGTTACAATGAACAGCACAGACATAACAGACTATAAAACAACACTATGAAAGGCTATACACCTAGAAGAAATGGACAAGTTCTTAGCAAGAGACATATAAGTCTCCTACACTGAATCATATAGAATTGGAAAATCTCAATAGACCAACCAATCAACAGTAAGGAAATTGAAACAGGCATCAACAAGCTCCCACAAAGTAAAAGTCCAGAATCAGATGTCTTCAGGAGTGAATTCTAGAAAATATTTAGATTTAACACCCATCCTTCTCAAACTCTTCCAAAAAACTGAAGAGGCAACACTTCCAAACTCAGTTGATGAGGCCAACATTACTGATACCAAAACCTGGCAAGAACAACACAAAAAGGAAAATCATAGACTAATATCTCTGACAAATACAGATGCAAAAATTCTAAACAAAATAAAGGCAAATAAAATACAAAAATAAAATTTAAAAGGTAATGCTTCACAATCAAGTGGAATCGCTCCAGGTACACTACCATTGCTTAACATTACACAAATCAATCAATGTGGTACAACCATATTAGCAAAATAAAGGACAGAAATCATATGATCCTATCAATAGATATAGAAAAAGCATTTGACAAGATAAATATCCATTAATGACTAAAACACTCAATAAAATTAGTACAGAAGGAAAAGTGCCTCAACATAATAAAGGCTCTATATGACAAACCTTCCGCTAATAACATAGTCAATCATGAACGAACAAAAGCTTTTCCTCTAAGATCTGGAACAAAAAAACGATGCCCAATCTCACCACTGTTATTCAACATATTGGGTTGGCTAAAAAGTTCACTTAGTTTTTTCCATAAATGAAAGACACATTTTTCATTTTCACCAACAACTTTATTGATTTGGGTATTTTGAATATGCTGGGTATTTCCAGCTATTGGCTTCTAGTGAATAGAAGCCAGGGGTGTTGCTAAACATCTTCTAATGTATAAGAAGCTCCACAGCAAAGAATTATTTGGCCAAAATGTCAATAGTCCAAGAAACTTCTCAAAACACTTTTGACACATCTGATCAGTTACAGGACCTTCTCCATACACTGCACAAATCTTTTATATGTTTCAGTTGTGTTTTTACCTTTCTTAAAATAGTAAAGCATAATACACAGAAAATATAGTGTACCTTCTTTCATCTTCAATATTAAAATGGCTACACCAATTTTGATAAGCTTTCTTTAAATGCACGCTGATATGACAGCTGTCACAATATAATCTAATAAAGTTGTTTCAAATGAGGCTAAGGACAATGAAGCACTACTAAAGCCATTGCACAAAGAAACGTAAGACTTTTCTGTGGCCTAGAGCTGAAGATGACATTAAATTAAAAATTCAGGCAAATTAAGAAAAAACATATTGAACAGTCCTGGTAAATTGAGCCAAAAAACGGGAGAGAGGAAAAGGAGAAACAAATAAAGCTCATGCTGAGTACCATCAACAATCCACACTAAAATCTTCTACTTAAATATCAATCCCCTTTCCTGATCTGCCACCCACCCACAGCCCCTTCAAGAATAGAAGCAATCTCACTCTTAACACTCAAATGTACATGAATGTTACAGCAGCATTATTCGTAACAGCTAAAAAGTGAATAGAATCCCAATGTCTATCAACTAATGAACGAGCAAACAAAACACAGTATATCCATGCAATAATATTTTATTTAGCCATAAAAAGAAATAACAGACATGGACAACAGGTGGGATTGACTTTGGGGGGAATGGGTGGGTGGGGAGGGGGACAGAAGGGCAAAAAGGGGATGGATGTAATACAACAACAATAAAAAAAAAAAAAGAAATAACATGCTAACACAAGGTACAGCATGGATAAATATTGAAAACATGCTTAAATGAAAAAAAGCCAACATAAAATGTAATATATTATGTGATTCCATTTATCTAAAAAGTCCAAAATACGTAAATCCATATAAACCAAGAGATTAGTGGTTGCCTGGGGCAGGGGAAATGGGGACATAGACAGTAATTGCTAATAGATATTGGTTACTTTTCCAAGTGATAAAAAAATGTTCTGGAATTATATAGTGGTGATAAGTTGCACAACATTATGGCTACATTAAAGATCACTGAATTGTATACTTTAAACAGGTCACTGTTATGGTAAAATTTTATCTCAATTTTTAAAAAATCACACCCCCGCCCCCCAAAAAAGCAAAATGACAGGCCACAAAACAGAAATTTTCTGCTATACACATAAATGACAAGACTTTAAGAAATGCTATCAACAAGAAAACTTTCACCCATTACAGGACAATAATGAACAAAACAAACAACAAGCAAAACAGAACCAGATATATGAATACTTTGAATAGGCCTTCAATGGCCAGGAGGGAGGGGGAAGGGGAGGAAGAATCAAAGAGGGAGCGGTTTATACAAGAACCTAGTATGGAAGAACCATGGACAAGGCCAAGCGGGACTGACTTCGTGGGGGAGTGGGTAGGTTGGGGAAGGGGACAGAGGGGAGTAAAAAGGGGATGGATGTAATATAACAACAATAAAATTAAATTAAAAAAAATAATAAATAAAACTTAAAAAAAAAAAAGAAAATGACCCAAAAGATCCCCAAAAAGAACACAAATAGCCCTGACTGGTGTGGCTCAGTGGGTTGGGTATCTTCCTGCAAGCCAAAAGATTGTCAGGCTAATCACATGCCTGTGTTGCAGGCCACATCCCCAGTTGGGGACATGTGAGAGCGATGTTTCTCTTCCTTTCTTTCTTCCTCCCCTATTGTCTCTCTAAAAATATAAATAAAATCTGTTTCAAAAAGAACACAAACCATAAGCAATTAAAAATAAGCCCTATCTCATTCCTGATGAGGGAAGAGCAAATTAAAACTACAATAAGAACTATCTCACATCTAACTGATAAAAATCATGAAATGAAGGCAAGGCTATACACAAAATGGAACTTGTACGTGCTACCAGTGGGAATATAAAATAGTACTGCTATTTTAGCAAATTTAGTATTAACTAGTATACTCAAAGATACGCATACCCTCTGGCCAAGCAATGCCATTCTTGAGCACATGTCCTAAAAAATCTGTTTACGCATGAACCAGAAAAATACAGCACCACTGTATAAAACAGCAACAAATTAGAAACAATCCATCCAATAAGATAAAAAAATAGAATGGACAAAAAAAAAAAATGCCACCTATTAACATATAATCAAACAATACAACAGAGGAAATTAATGGATGAAATAAGGAAACTAATATTAAAAAATAAAAGTCACAAAATCACAGAAAAATGTTGAAATGTATGAAAACTCAACATTAACTTCTTTAGGAAAAAAAACATTCATTCTTAGAATACATAAGCAGTCAAACCGATACTTACTTGCTTCTTTTTCAGTTTAAGGATCTGCTGCTCTACTTTTGCAATTTCTCGATCTACACGATCCATGCTCTGTATTAACTCTTCTTTTGAAAGTTTTGAAGGTGAAGCATTTTGATCATCTCCACATGGTTGTCCAGAGATTGGAGAGGATGGAGCTTCATGTTTGCCTCCAAATGCTGCATCCTTTAGAGAAGAAAATGGAGAACAATAATTTATTACCATTAGCCAATGTTAGTGTTAAGATTCTTTTAACTGAAAAAGTCAATTTTAAAATGTCAACCAATGGTCACTGGTACCAGTTCAACACCAACAGGAATCCCCAATTTGGGGTGTGGTGAACAAGAAAACTCTATTCAGTGCTAACAGCTCAAGAAGTGGGAGTGAAATGAAACCTGGGGCCAGGCCCCTCTTCAGCTAGGCAGATCTGTTCATGCATGGTTCAGAGTGCCAGCTCTAGCAGGCGAAACAAGGTCTTCAGTGGAAAGTGCATTATCCAAGCTAGAAGGAGCTGGCTTTTATAGACAGAAGTCCCCAACTGGTCCATCCTCACGCAAATAAGGCTCTGAATCCTCACAGTAAGGTCTAAAAACATTGTCCTGATTGATTAGAATAAAACTGCTCTGATTGGTTGAAGTTGCACAGCTCCAATTGGATGGGGAAAGCCTCAGTGCTTTTGGTTGAAATAGAACTCCAGAACTCACTTTCTAAGGGCTAGCTCAGGTGGCAGAAACACAGCACAGGTAAGCAGTTCAGCACAGACACAAGTAAATCAGCACCAAGGCAGACAGTTTAGCACAGGGCCACATTCACGAAGTGCCGTTTGCATGAGAGGCTGCTGTGCAGATACAGCTTCTAGGCCCTGCTTTTTTTGAGCCCAATTATCCACCAAGAGCCCTTCTTAGTAGGTATCCTTTTTTCCTTTCAGGGGGCATAAAAACATGGCAGAGCCATGTGTGCTATTTCTCTATATGGTACTACTATAGTAGTAATTTTTATATAAGCACAACCCTCACTGGTGTTTATACCACTTTTATAATTTAGACATAAAATTCACTATTTTGAAGATCCCAAAATCTATACAGAATGAGGTAGCAGTTTGGTTTGATTGACCAACCTTCTGCATAACAATGCTGAAACTAGAGAGAATTTCTGGAGAAATAATGCAATCATGACAACGGATGATACCAATTTCTCAGCCATTTCCTTGCAACAGTTCTTCAAAAGACCAGAACATGTAGGATGGAAAATAGTAATACATTCCAGGTAAAAATCTGTGTGCCCACCCAACTTAACTTAACTATGGAGAGTACCTATCAAAATGTTTTCAGGGTTTCCAAGGGCTAATACTGAGGCACAGAAGTTAGAGAAATGACCTATGAACTTTAGTTGCTACTATCACCTAGGCCTGTCATTATAAAGGGCAACTAACCCTGCCTACTCTACAGCACATATAACATCTCTTTAGCCAAATAAATCATCCCATTCCACCTCAAAATCAGCAGAGAACTACAGTAGAATAAAAGCCCCTCTACCCAGAATCTACCACCCTGTACATATGATGCATGCACACACACACACTCTCACACGCACCCTAGTCTAAGGTAAAAATGTAAACAATACTGCAAAGCAGACAAATTTCAGATTAAGGTACTAGTTTTCTTTAGGCTGTAAGAAGTCTAGAATAAGCATAATTCATAGGACTATAGTTGTTCTAATTCTATGAATGCCATTGGAATTTTAATGGAGATTGCATTGAATCTGTATACTGCTTTAGGTAATAAAGACATTTTAACAATAGTAACTTCCAATCCATGAGTAAGGTATATCTTCCCATTTGTTTATTCTTTAGTTTCTTCAATATCTTAAGAGTTTTCAGAATACAGATTGTTCATCTGTTTGGCCAAATTTATTCCCAGACATTTTATACTTTTTGATGATTGTTTTCTAATTTCTCCTTCTGATCATTTGTTACTGGTGTATAGAAACAACAAATTTCTGTATATTAATTTTGAATCCAGCAAATTTAATGAAGTCATTTATTAGTTGTAATAGTTTTTTGGTGGAGTCTTTAGGGTTTTTTGTATATAATATCATGTCATCTGCAAATGATGCAAATGAAAGAGTTTTATTTTTTCCTTTTGAATTTAGATGTCTTTTATTTTGTCCAATTGCTAGGACTAGGACTTCCAATGCTATGCTGAATAGAAGCAGTGAAAGTGAGCACCCTTGTCTTGCTCCTCATCTTAAAGGAAAAATTTCAGCTTCTCACCATTGAGCATACTAGCTATAGGTTTGTTATGCATAGCCTTTATTATGTTGTAATTATGTTCTCTCTTTACCCACTTTATTGTAAACTTTTATCATAAAAGGATACTGAATTTTGTCAAATGCTTCTTCTGCATCTATTGAGATGATTATATAGTTTGTGTTTTGTTTTTTTAAAGATTTTATCTATTATTTTAAGAGAGAGGGGAAGGAAGAGAGGAAGAGAAACATCAATGTCTAGCTGCCTTTCACCTGCCTCCAGCTATGGACCTTGCTGGAGACCTGGCTTGCAACCTAGATAAGTTGCCCTGACTGGGAATCAAACCAGCGACCTTTGGGTTCGCAGGCCAGCACCTTATCCATTATACCACCAGCCCAGGCGGATTACATGGCTTTTATCCTTTGTCTTGTTAATATGATGTATCATATTGATTAACCTATAAACACGGAACCAGATGGATGTAATACAACAACAATAAAATTTAAAACAAAACAAAACAAAAAAAACACGGAAACATCCTTATAACCTCATGAATAAGCTTTTAAGATCCCTTTCTGCTAAAAATTCCATAACTAAATATTACACTTATGATAATATATTCAGTCAGGGAAGAAGACCTTTATTCAATATATTCTTTCTTTTTTTAATGATACAAAATACTTCTTTTGTACAAATATACTATAACAGATGCTTCAAATAGTGAAGAAAATACTGAAACTCCCTAAAGCTTAGCTCATTTCTAGCTTATCACAAAGAATGTTTTTCCCACCCAATTTATTTTGTAAATTTCCAAATTTACAGAGAAGTTTAAAGGTAAATAATAGAAACTTTTTTATCCTTCACATAGATTCACTGATTAACATTTTACTTTGTTTTCTTTACCTATACATACACACCTAACTTATCTTGGCTCAATTATGTAAAAATACATTGCAGACATTCACTCACTTAAATATTTTCATTGCCTAAAAACTAAAAGAAAATATGTGGGCATATATTTATCTAATTTCAGGGTGGGAAGCATCATTATCAAAAAGGTAAATGAACCATAAAAGATCTGATAATAAAATGAGGAGAGTAAGAGATACTAACATATGATACTAAAAGGGTTAACACTATATTGGTAAGTTTTCAAGAATTAGTTTATTTTCTCTAAAATAAATATTCAGTTCCTCAAAGTGCCAGGTTTAATGATAAGCAAAATGGACAGTTAAAAATAATAAACTTTGCTTAATCCCTTCATTTTTTCCCCCCAGAAGGCCTCTCCCTTCAGACAGCTGTCAGTCTGTTCTTTAACTTTTTTTTATATATATATACTTTTAATTTTATTGTTGTTGTATTACATCCATCCCCTTTTTGCTCCCCTCTGTCCCCCTCCCCACCCACCCAAAGTCAATCCCACCTGTTGTCCATGTCCATGGTTCCTTTATACTAGGTTTTTGTCTAAACTGATCCCCTTTCTTGCCTCTGCCTCCCCCCTCCCGCCTCCTCTCTCCCCCCAACTCCTTTCCCCCTG
>PVIW01008808.1:0-57323 GCA_004026585.1 Noctilio leporinus | reverse complement strand
TAAAAAAAAAAAAAAAAAAAAAAAAAAAAAAGAGATGAAAACTACTTTTTATTTTTTAAATAAAAGTTTATTTTTTAAACTAAGGATATACTAAAAAAAAGAAAATCCCTCTTACTTCTATATTGACTAAAAGCTGAGTTCCTCTATAGGAAGTGAAACTACATGAACGTTTCATGTACTTTTCTATAAGTATGATTTCTCACACAATTAAAAAAATGGCAGTGGATTGTTAAAATCATCACACTCCTGGGAACAGTATGTAGTTTCAATCATGTATCATTAGAATAAGACCTTTCTACTTTTGCAAAAAACAAACAAACAAACAAACAAAAACAAAAAACACCTGTTCTTTGGTCCACCATCCTAGATCATTGTGGGAGGGGAGGTTGGTACCAGTGAAAAACCCAAAAGAATCAAGAGATGAGTCTGTACATCCCTTTGGGGATGCTGTTCATCCCTTATGATTAAATTAATCATTTTATTTGCAGGGGCCCATTCATGCTTGTTTTTACATTTAGTTACCAATCTACCAGGACACTGAATAATATCAAATCAGGAACTGATATTATCAAAGCCAAGAATCTGACAAAAGCTGTGAAATAAATACAAGTATTTCTTTCACAGCCTCACTTTTTAATAGCTCAACACCAGAGGTCGCCAAACTTCAGCAATCCAGCTACAGGTAGCCTTTCAAAGCTTATCCCCTTAACCTAGGGCTCCTAGATGAGCTTCAGAAAGGCCAAGGATTACTTTATATTATGTGCAAAATTCTGGCATGTATCATTTTTCTGAAGGAGAGCCCACATCATGAATAGATTTTCGAAGTATTCCATGATCCAAAAGCTATTAAATGTTACTTCTCTAGCCAGTAATAAACATGAAAAAATTAAAAATAAGCAATCAAATAGTTCCTGTAGTACATATAACAAATATTACAAGCAAAAATCAGTACTACAGTGTGTAGTTAGGTGTACATACATGTTCTGGGGAGTGAAAAGATAGAAGTTTAATATGCTGTCCTTTTAGTCTGTTAATAACACAAACTCTGTAACTGGACAGCACAGGAAATGTCACAAGGTAACATGTGATTAAACTCCAAATGCATGTTACCAACAATACATGACTGATCTATCAAAAAACCTAGGAAAAAAGCATTTTATACTTAATAAATTCTGATTTCATTAATATCTTAGACTTCTAAGGGTACTTGATATTGAAAATTCTAAGCTGGAAAAGGAGTGTAAGCACAAAGATGCTGAACAAACCTTAATACAGATATAAGACAACTGAAAATCTAAAGCACCTGTTACACAAAAATGGTGAAAATAAGGTTGTGCTGCTGAAAGCAAAGAAATCCATTATAACCTAGACTGCTTTAGAAGAAGCACAATAAACCTTAGTCCAAAAACTTGTCAAGCTGATTACAAGGGTGAACAAAAGTAGCTTAACAGTTATGAGTATGTGAAGCACAATAAAGCTTAGTCCAAAGACATGTCAAGGTGATTACAAGGGTGGACAAAAGTAGCTTAACAGTTATGAGTATGTGAAAGAGAAGTTTACTCATGTATTATTTGCATTACAACTGTAAACCTACTTTTGCTAACTTTTTTATCTTCATTACAGTAAGATTCAGGGGCTATTTCCTCCGGTTTGTTGTCACTTAAAAAAAAAAAAACACTAACATTTAATAAATATAACTTAATGGGTTCTGGATATCAAGTTGACATTATGGATTACATTGGTTTACTCAGATCTACAAAACTCCATTAACAGAGGATGTTGATTTACCTAAAGACGAATGAGAAAGGGTTTTCCTACCACCCAACCCCTCCCAATTAAGGTGATGGTAGTAATCATTATCCTCTTCCTAGGATTAAATGTGGTACTTACTCTATGTAAAATGCTTATAGCTCTCTGCCTGGTACAGACTAAGGTTTTACTAAATGACAGCTTTGTAATTAGCAGAAGTTTCCCACTATTTGAAAATGCAGACTTTTGAGGAGCCAGATAATCACTGGACATCAGTCAAACTGGAAGACCAAGAAACAAGGATTTAGACAAACATCTGAAACAAATTGTGGTCTCTCAACTTTACTAAAGATTCTGGCACAAAACAATTGAAAGCATCTAGTTTTCTGCAGTCACCATAATTGCAAAAAAAAGGTAATTGTTAAAAAAAATTAGCATCACAGGAACAGTAAAAAGGGAAAATCCTCCGCTTTACCTTTCCCCTCGATCTCACTACTCTGCACAGCTAAATATTTTTCCTTCTATTTTATTTTTTTCTATTGATAGGCTTTCATAAGAAATGGAGTCTATCTACTTAGCTTTAATAACATCCAAAGATTATTGGGGTCTTAAACTTAAAAGTTCTTCAAGTTTCTGCTAGGTATCTGATATCTAATTTGAGTAATTATTTCTCAGAAAATTAAATAGTTTAGAAAAATTAGTAACTTTAATCACCTTATAACAATATTATTATTGCAAATAATTTAAGTAGCTACATGTTTGCCATATTTTCCTAAGAGATACATCCAAATGAATAAAGCTAGCTACTCTTCCATTATAAAACAATGGCAAAATTATTACCAAATATAAGTAAATGTTTATGGACTGAATTAAAGCATATCTCTAGAAACATTAATGCATTTAAAATTTGAAATTCTACAAAACAACTGGTTTTCCCAAAAGTTTTGTTTGCAATATTTTAATGAAGAAATTGAAATCTGGACTGAAGCTTACCTTTCTTTACTTGAAATTTATGTTATAAAATTTGGAGAGGGAAAAGAAACTTATTAGTAAAACCTCCAGCATTCTCAGGCGCATAAATAACTTCCTAGATTGCTTCAAAATTCATCTGTGGAATTTGTGGGGCATTGGTCACTGACAAAATAATTACATCTTTGAGAGGCTAAACACCGCAATAATATATCACTTTACCTTCAAAATATTATTTTCAGAATCAATTATGTAATTCAGAATATAATCACACAATAGAATCTATGCAGTTATTAAAAATCACTTGTCAAAGTATTGTCATGTGAGAAATAATAATTATTTAGTACATCTACAAAACAGGTGGCATTTTTGTTTAAAATACATATGCATAGAAAATTATATTAAAATATTGATTGAAGTTATTTTTCATGATGTGCCAGAACAGTAATTGATTTTATTCTTTATTATTTGTTCTTTGTGTTTTCTCAGTCTTCTCCATTGAGCATATAAAATTATTTTAAAAGCATTTTAAAATATTAAAAATTTAAAAATATTTTAAAATTATTTTAATGATCATTAAAAAAATACACTTTCTCTAAGTATTTGGAAGACTTTCTTTTCTAAATAACCCCTCCAGTGTGACTGAGGGCAACGGCACAAAAGGATAATACTATGTCACTCAAACTGTGTTTGTGAAATACTTGGTAGGAGTTCTCCCAAAATGTTTAATTTTTTTAAAATTTAATTTTATTGTTGTTGTATTCTGAAACCACATCAGGTAATTCTTTGGAGATTATTTTAATAATGTTAAAAAATTATGAAAAAAACATTTTTTGAGATGTCCCTAGCAGAATTTCTCCTTGTACAAATGCTTTGAAATCCAAGTATTTTTGGATATTCACAGACTATCTGCATAATGAAATGTCAATCTGATAATCCTATGTATGAAATAAGTATCAGAAAATGAAGTTCTGTTTATACTTAAAAATGATCTTTCATGTCTTTCCATTCTGTTCTGCTTTGTATTTTTGTTCTTAATATTTTGCCAAAGCCTTTTATTAGAGGGAATGAAAGGAAGAAATTAAAAAGGTTAACTAGAATGAGATAAAGTTAACTGTTTATAAAACTATTACTCGTGGTTGGCATTAACATACGAGCCAGCAAAACTTATGAACAACATATATAAAAACACTAACTTTCTTATTAATTCCCAGATAATTCCATATCTGTAAGTGAACAATGGTCTAGCAGCTTAATGCAACTTAAATCATTACTGAAAGCTAACTTGGTACTCTTGGATTTTGAAACATACAATAAAAGATAGTCCTGCCTTAGAAAGTTTATAAAATAAGAAAATCTATCACGTATAAAATTCATTAAGTTTACTGTACAATTCATTTTTTCTATCAACTCAAGTCAGAGACAAGAATGTCTATTTTAGTTGGTTGGGGGGCTTGGCTACCCCCAGATACTTCAGAGGAATCCCTATTAGGTTTTCAAAGGAGAAAAGGAAAGAGAGCAGGAAAAAAAGATTAACATGCATCCACTGTTACTACCATAAGGATTAAAGGTTCATGACTATTATCTCAAAACAATTAAGAATTGAATTGGAGACGCATATGAGAACATCTTTCATGGGAAATTCAATTCAATTCTTGCAGATCTGATTAGCAGTAATGACAATATGTTTTTTTTTTTTTAAAGATTTTATTTCATTATTTTTAGAAAGAGGGGAAGGGAGAGAGGCAGAGAGAGAGAGAGACATCAATCCATGGCTGCTTCTCACCTGCCTCCAGCCACAGACCTGACTGGAGACCCAGTTTGCAACCCGGCCATGTGCCCTGGCTGGGGAATCGAACCCGCGACCCTTGGGTTCGCAGGCCGGCGCCTTATCCACTGTGCTACCAGCCAGGGCCGACAATATGTTTAAAAAACAAAATATCTAATAACATTTAACTCTGAAAACTAACTTGCACACCTTCCCTGACTTACAACTTAAACCAGGAAAACTGAAGCAGTTTTGAACAGAATTAGTTATGAACTTCCTTTCCATGAAATACCATAGATACTTAATATTTAAGGAACAGATACATAGAATCAACACAAGATCTAGAGTTGCATTAAACACACACACAGAAACCCTACAATGTTTACTAATCTCCATACAATAAAGAGATACATATACATGCACAACTCCCCATAACATGATGTCTATTAACCTCAACATAATATATAACCTCAGGCCACCAAATGGATGCTAAACTAGTATTGACATTTCATCTATCCTGGGGAGTCATGCTTGGGACTGTTAAAGGGACCAAGAAGCTGGATATTCCAAAGTGTTCTGGGGTGTTAATTCCATTATCTCATTATCACTTTCAAAATATTTATAGACAGTGACTTGGAACTACAATAAGATGATGATTATATTCCTTATGTACAAGGAATGTATTATGTATTTGGATATTGTCATACAAGATGATAATACAACACATAAATAAAGTGTTTTGTTTTAGAAGTTGGCCTACTGCTACAAGTTAATATAAACAAACCTGCAAGAGATTAACCTTCAACGAAAATAAAGTCTTGAATCATCAATAGCAAACTGACAGTTTCTACTAAAATCTACTAAATAAGCACAAACCAGTATTAGCGGAAAACTGAATTACAAGTACTGGACAAAAAGTAGTAAAAAATCTCAGGACATAAAGGTTTAATAGACAGGATAGCAAACATCGGATGTCCAGTTATCACAGGTGGGAACTTAGCTTCCTGGGCAATTTTATTTATCTTATACTAATTGATTAAAATTAATGATAATTCTTAACTTTAATGAGCAGAGAAATGATATAATTCTAGTAACATATATGACAAAAGAATGGCGATGTGCCCAGAGAATTGTATTATGAATTTATCAAGTGAAAGCCTGGGAACAGAATAAATGTTAAATAGTTGCATTAGAGCAAGGGCCAGGAAACTATACGCCAATCTCTGTTTCTGTAGGACCTATGAACTAAGAATTGACTTTATAGATGTTTATTTGCAACCAATTTGATGTCACTAAACACTTACTTTAACCTCAATTAAATGTTAGAGCCCCCAAAAGAACCCTATTCTACTTATTAGTAAATTGTCTCACAAAAAATTATACTTAGATATTTTGACTTTCATCAATTAAAGAATCTTGGGAATTTTTCTCTTTTGTTACACAGCTCTATGATTTTGCATTTTATCCCACAAAGCCCAAAATATTTTATCCAGCTCTTTACAGAAAAAGTTTGCCAACCCTTGTTAAGAGAATATTAATTTGAATAATGGGGAATACATAAATTTTTAGGAAACAAAAATATCAAAATATTGGAATTTAGATCTGATTATAATTGGGAATCAGGAAAAAAGTTGATCTAACAAAGTTTAAAGGTTCAATTTGAAACTAAAAGATGGTTACTCCCCCAAAATAAAATTTAAAACTCTGCAAATACCATAGTGGTCTAGGGTGTAAACCATAAGAAATTATATGAACTACAAGGAAGATTCTTGAATATACATTAATGTTTTCCAACTACACTCGCATACACTGCTATTTAACAAAAAGCACTTTATCAAAGTTACATTTTCACAGATTGAAGTATAAGAATTTTAAAATAACATAGTCCTGTGTACAACTCCCTAGTAAAAACTATCAAGAAGTAATGGCTCTATACAATGATACTAAATTCAAGCTGTGCCAACACAGAACAGACTGCCTCCCAAAGGCTCAAAGGGCTGGCAGTATTCAAGAAAACAATGGAAAACCATCTTACAGGCATTTCACTAAGGAGGTATATGCTTTTGACGAAGGACTGGACTATATGACCTCTAAGAAGATTTTTAATTTTTCACTTCTATGAAACATTTGGAAAATCAAGAATAAACTCCAAAGGACAGTAGGTGGTGTTGCTTTGGCCAAACTATAACCTTAGAATAAACCAATCTAGTGGTCTAAATACACAGATTAAAAAAAGAGGTGGGAAATTCTGTAAAAGTTCAAGTGTTAAAACTTGTAACAATTACACTTAAAATCATACAATTGTAACGGTACCCTTAGCTGTTCTTAAGATATAAATTCCAAGATAATAATATTTTGAATCTGGCATTGTTAATGAAAAGTGTTAATAGATTTACTAAATAAAATTATATTAGACCTATTGGTCAGAATTCTGCTTCTATCGCTGGTCTACTCATACATGTAGATTTCACTCTTACATTTTATAAATATTTATATATTGAATAAATACAAGAATTTCCTATGTGCTTAGCAATATACTAGGAGCAGAGTACGTAGCTAGGAAAAAAAAACAGCCATAGCTTGTGCTTTTATTCACTTTATGAACATTTTAGTGATCTTACAGCTTTTAAGTATTTAAATAACTAACATATCCTTTTTTTCTTGCACCAGATACTCCAAAATGGCTTTACTGGGCATACAACAGAAAAAAAACTCAGTAAGAACCCAAAAGGCCATGTTCTTACACTTCTTCTGTAGCTGAACTTGATATGTGATCTTGGATCACTTTCTCCATTTAAAAAAACTTTTTATGAGTATATGTGTGATAGTAACAAAATTCCTTATAGTTCAAAATTCCAATTAAACCTTCTCACCTTGATTATTTCTACCAATTGATCCACACCACTGTCCCCTGGAAATATTGGTTGTCCTAGCAACAGCTCAGCCAGCACACAGCCTGCAGACCATACATCTAAAGAGAAAACAAATGCTTATTAACTCTATGCAGCTTAAGTTGAGTTTAAAAATATTTGTATACATTTTCTAATTTTACTTTGATCACAATAAGTATCACAAGCAAAAAAGATTATACAATCTAGAACAGAAAAGTCATCAAACTATTCCTCATGAGTTTTAATTTTTAAAAAATCCTCACCCAAGGACATGTTTTTACCGATTTTATGAAGGAAGAGAAACATCAATTGGTTGCCTCCCATGTACACCCCACTAGGGATCAAACTAGCATCCTAGGTATGTGCCCTAACCCGGAATCAAACCTGCAACCTTTTGGTCTACAGGATGATGCTTTAACCAACTGAGCAACCGAGCCAGTGAGGGTCCTAATGCATATTATTTTTAATTATTTTTTAATTTTTAAAAATGGTTATTGATTCTAGAGAGAGGAAAAGAGAAAGAGATAAATATTAACTGGTTGCCTCCCATATGTGCCCTGACCAGGGATTGAACCTGCAACTAGGTATGTGTCTCAACTGGGAATCAATCCCCAACCTTTTTATTTACAAGACAACACTCCAATCAACTGAATCGCATTGGCCAAGGCAGCCCCAATACATTTTAAAATTGTGTTAAACTTCACTAAAGAGGAATCAAAGCCAATAATAATATCTTAGTAAAAGGTAAAGTCTATATATTACTAAATATCAAATGTTCTAATCTTCAACAACCAAGACAGAATTATTGTACCAAAGCATAGGCATGATTAACTAATTATGATACTTAAAAATAAGGCAAAGTGACATAATCTCTACATATTAGCAGGTGCTTACAGAGTAAGCAACAATTTAGGATACAATCTCCTACACACAGTTTAAGCCAATGCAAATTCTGAGAAAAAAAATTTTAAGACTTTAAATGGTGGACCTGCCCTGGCTAGTAGCACAGTGGATAAGGCGCCGGCCTGTGAACATAAAGGTTGCTGGTCTGATTCCCTAACCAGGGCACATAACCAGGTTGCAAGCCAGGTCTCCAGCCAGGTCTGTGGCTGGAGTCAGGTGAAAGGCAACCATATAGTGATGTTTCTCTCCTTCACTGCCTCTTTCCCTTCCTTTCTCTCTGAAAATAATAAATAAAATCTTTAAAAAAAAAAAATGGTGGACCTTTATGTGGTAATACTGACAGAAAAAAAATGTGCTTCAATATATTACCATTTTAAATGTAAAGACAGAATACACTTTATTTCACACACACAAAAATTACTTTCAAGTCAAAGTCAAAATCTCATTCCCTGAGGGGAAATCTGTTAAAATTTAATTAATAAATAATTTAAAGCATAATTTTGGCTTACCCAAGAGTCTTGGTTTAAATCTGTTGCCCTGGAATAATTACTAATAGTATCTACTTTCTCTTTTAAAGGTATTACCAAATGGGAAGATGAATTATATAGTCACTCTATTTATAGCTCACCATTAAGTCTTCCTGCAAGGAAAATTTTTCTGTTTCTGAATGCCTGATATCGCTGGGTTTTGTATGAACCAACAAACAAGTGTTTTAGAAACATAAATCACTGCTGGGCTTTCCCATCTTCCAGTAGGGAAGAATAGTAAAATGGCATGGGGACAACAAATAATTTAAGGAGTCTGATGCGGTAAGATGCACTATGAAGAAGTAATGAAAATCCCTACTCCAGTGACCACTTTTACTCACCAAGAAAAATAATGACACAAAGCTCATTTAAGAACTTTAAGTTGATTTTGTACAGCTCCAAGTAATGACAACCAAGACACCTATTTTTCAAACAAAACCAAAAAAGCCCTCTTTGATATATTAGCAAATATGAAAACCTGCTAGGGAATCTCAACTTTACTCAAAGCCTATAGTAATAATAACTCTTAAAATGAAGTGGAAAAATGTATCTCCTTATTAATATAAATGTTTTACTTTGATCTAGGTTTAAAAACATCCCTTTACCTAGCTAATTAGATAAAAGTACACTTACTTCTTTTCTCTATAATACAGGATAATTCATCTTAGAAGGCTAGAAATTTGCAGGGTAATAATTAAGTACACTTTCATTAAAAAATGTGTAATTATGGGAAGCACTTTCTTAGGTAGGACTCAAGGAGTAAAATATTAGAGTACTATTAGTGGTCATCACAGAAGACTAAATCAAAAGATTCAGGTGGCAATTATCCTAGTGGTCTTCAATACATGTTAACTCAGGCAAATTACTAAAACCAAGAAATTTATTATTCACTTTCAGACAGATGCCAAAGTCTCTCCCATTGTTATTTTTATAGGACAAATGGATAATATTCTCCAAACAGAATAAAACAGACCTAGAAGGCACCAAAAAATAAGTGCTTTGGAACACTGAATTTTCTGGTTGTTTTGAATTTAAACAATCAAAATAGTATTCTGTTTCATTTTTTAATTCATAGTAAAAATGTTTCAAGACCATCTAGTTTCACAAACTTACTTAAGAGGTAAGGAAACTAAGGCACAATAAAGTTCAGTGACTTGTCCAAGGTAAAGCTACTGAATAGCAAGGGAACGCCTGGTTCCGAATTTCAATTCCCAATCAAGATACCACTGTCTTAAATTAAAATACCTATCATTATAGAATAACTGTTTCTTCAAGGGTATGTAAGCTCAATTCCTTATCCTAAAAAAAGAGATTTGTCTGATTCTACCATCTCTCTCTCTCTCTCTCTTTTTTTTTTTTTAAAGATTTTATTTCATCATTTTTAGAAGAGGGGAAGGGAGAGAGGCAGAGCGGGAGAGAGACATCAATGTATGGTTGCCTTTCACCTGCCTCCAGACATAGACTTGACTGGAGACCTGGTTTGCAACCTGGTTATGTGCCCTGGCTGGGGAATCGAACCTGCGACCTTTGGGTTCGCAGGATGGCGCCTTATCCATTGTGCTACCAGCCAGGGACTTGATTCTACCATCTCTTAGTATGGCAATATAATCAGAGCCATCAGTCTTAGAGTTGTGGTTTTGTCCAAACATGACAATAATCTAGCCAAAACCAACTAGCTACTCTTTCAAACATAATGGTTTAAAATATTTCTAAAATGTACCTGTATACTTCTAAATAACTTTGTTTTTGTCTCTTACAGATATTCCAGAGTGTTAAGAGGCAAGCATCCTAATTATGAAAAGGGAGACCAAATTTAGGCTCGTTGGGATCTAAAAGGCTTGGTATAGTTAAATTGGTGGCAAAGGGTGAGTCCTAAGCCTAGAAAGTCAGAAATGAGAATCTGGCTTTAGCCATGCAAAGGGTGCTGGAAAACAGGTATTCAAAACATCCAGAGAATTGGTTCCTAATAAGAGGGAACAGGCTACACTACCTTTTTTTGTGAGAAGATTCCGAAGAACTGTTAGGCACATGGACATTTATAAAAGTAATACACTCTTAAGTGGTTCAAAGGTTTATATAAACATGTCTTTAATATGTAAGATGATGTAACCATAACTTTTTAAAAGAAGCTGATCGCATTTTTAAAAACGTATAGTTTACTGATTATGCTGTTATACTGTCCCAATTTCTTTTCCCTTTGCTCCCCTCTATCCAGGACCCCTTCCCTCCCCCAATCCCAACCCCTTAGGTTCAAGTCCACTGGTTTGTTTTTTTGTTTGTTTATTTTTTAAGATTCTGTTGCTGATAGTTTTGAGTTTGTTGTCATTTTAATCATCTTTTTTTAAGTAAGTTCAAGCTTTTAACATTTCATATAATAATTGTTTAGTGATGATAAACCCCTTTAGCTTTACCTTGTCTGGGAAGCACTTTATCTGCTTTCCATGGTGAATGATAGCTGTGCTGAATAGAGTAATCTTTGTTGTAGGACTTTGCTTTTCATCACTTTGAATACTTCTTACCAGTCTCTTCCTGCCTGTAAAACTTCTACCAAGCAATCAACTGATAGTCTTATAGGAACCCTTTTGTAAGTAACACTGTTCTCTTGCTGCTTTTAAGATTTTCTCTTTATCTTTCAACTTTGGCATTTTAATTATGATGTGTCTTGGTGTGGTCCTCTTTGGATCCAGCTTGTTTTAGGACTCCTGTGTTTCCTGGACTTGTAGGTCTATTTCCTTTGCCAAGTTAGGTATTCATCACTAAGGGGTGACCTGTTTCACCATGCTGTGGCACTGTATGTGGGGGAGGGGCTGGGAGAAAACAATGCCTATCATCCATGGATTCCGGTAATTTCTTCTTCTGCCCCCAACCCCAACTGATTTTCAGTCAAAAGCAATGTTGGCTGTGCAGTCTGGCCCCAGGATCACTACCCAGGTTTAAACGTATGTCAGAAGTTTTCATCCCAGCCTCAGTCCCTATGTGGCCACTGCTACCGCAGATGCTGGCTCTATTTGCCCCTGGTACATTGTTTTTATTTAGTTTTGAGGTAAATGTAAATTTCTTCTAGTTGTGAGGGAGACATAGTGGTCTACCCATGCCTCCATCTTGGCTGCAAGTCCTAAAGAAACTGATTACATTTACTTAGGTACAACTCACCCCAGTACCTGGTATGCAGATGATTGTAGCATATATTTGACTATAAAGCAGCTGGAAAAATCCAATGACATCTCCAAAGATAAAGAGCTGAACCATGGGCTCTGCAATCTGGTCCCAGGATTACCTCCCAAGTTTAAATGTATCACTGCACTTTTCACCATGGCCTCGGTCCCTGTGCCACCGTTGCAGTTAATAGCTCTTTTTTCCGCAGAGCTGGAACCACTGACTGTGCAGTCTGGCCCAGGATCGCTTCCCAGATGAAAGTGCATGACTTCCTTTTTTGCTGTGGCTTCAGCCCCTGTCCCACTGCCCGAGCTGCTGGCTCTATTATTTCCTGAACGCCAGAACCATGGGCTACACGATCTGGCCCCAGGATCACTTCCCAGATTTAAATGTATGACTGCACTTTTCACTGTAGCCTCAACTCCAGTGCTGGTGCTGACACTCTCCTCCCTAGCTTCACCCCTCCTGCCTGTTTGGCTGAGTATTTCTTTACTTCTTTGTTTGTTGTACTTCCGTGTAGTTTGAGTTCCTGAAATTTTTGCATTGTTTTTATTTAGTTTTGAGGTAAATGTAAATTTCTTCTAGTTGTGAGGGAGACACAGTGGTCTACCCATGCCTCCATCTTGGCTGCAAGTCCTAAAGAAGCTAATTACATTTACTTAGGTACAACCCACCCCAGTACCTGGTATGCAGATGATTGTAGCATATATTTGACTATAAAGCAGCTGGAAAAATCCAATGACACCTCCAAAGATAAAGGGCTGAAACTTGCTCTTGAAGTCAAGTAAACAAATATCACAAAAAGAATACTAATTTATATTTCTATAGTCCTTTCATTAACATTTAATTTAATCCTCACAGCCACTCAGAAAGGTAGGTGGAACTGTTAGTAATCTCCAATTTACAGTTTGGCTAAGTAGTGTAAACATGGAACTCATTTAGTTCTACTCCAACCAAATACCCTTTTTGGTATTTCCAATGTGCCCCTTAACATGTCACATGATGTAGCCATGATGAAACATTGATCGTTACACATATCACACATACAAACAACTATACTCTTTATCCTTCAATGCCATGGGCCTCAAGTATGGTCTTTAGAGCCTTAAATCCCCTGGATCTTTACAAAGTTCCTGAAGGGCAAAATCAATTCTCATATGAATACTAAAATTTATCTGCCTTTGACTGTGTTCACATTTGCACTGGGGATGCAAAAGAAAGGGTGGGTGAAACTGCTGGCCCCTTGGCATTTTGCCCTTTTACATTATAAAATTGGTAGTATACGTCTGTTTAGTAGTATTTATTAATATCAGAGAATTTTCAGTTTTTCTTAGTTTTCTGTTACTGAGGTTTGGCGTTTTTGTTGCTGTTTGCTTAGTATTTGTATGCTTTTGTTTTTGGACTAAGGAGTTCTATTTGAAAACAATTTATACAATAAAATAATTTTGGCCTCCACTTGCACCTAGCCTAAAGTTGCACCTCCTTTCTTAGCTTCCTGTTCATGTCCGGCTTTTCATACTCTATGTTCACTTCCACTAATGGGCAAAAATGGTGTAGAAGAGGTCAGTGACTGAAGCAAATTGTCTCTACTCAAACCTCCTGTCAAAGATCTATTGTAAAGACTTGTAAACATTCAGAATTTTTTAAAGATCTGAATTAAAATTAACTAATTGAAACAGCAGAGTAGGAATGTCAACAATATGGGCCTCCCATTACTTTTTATCATAAATTTAATGATTGCAAATCCCCCAACTATTGATCAAGCTCAGAAATATTTCAGGGAAATTAAAAAAAAGAAAAGTATACTTAGGATTTACTTGACAGTTTAACTTAAACATATGTAATCATAAAGAAATCATGAAATAACCTATTTGAAAAACCCAAGAAATCTAAAATAAGAATAGTAAATATATTTTAAATTCTAAATAGTAAAATTTAAAATACTGTATACATTTTTGCATATCAATCTTTAAGAAAAAACACTTTAGGGCATACCCATCTTTATAATATTAAAGTGAAAGTATACATTAGTAATACTAAATTACTAAGATTCAATTAATAGTTACAAGCCAGGTTCAGTACTTACCTATACTAGAGGTATAATCAGTGGCTCCAAAGATCAACTCTGGTGCCCTATAGTACCGAGAACAGATATACGAAACATTGGGTTCTCCTCGGACCAGCTGCTTTGCACTAAGATAAAAAGCAGAAACATTTTAAACTAAATCTAAACCTGCAAAGAACCTAAACTGCTCACAAAAATTAATGCTTATCTAAGATTCATGCAGTTCTAATTATGCAATACGAAAAAGAAAATAAGAATAACTCTCTCTGAAAAAAGAAATATAATTTTAGCATGACATTACATTTTTAAAAATAATAATTTTTAAAGACTACATTTGTCAACTGTTACCTAAGGAAAAGAAGAGATACAAAGTCACAAAAGGATATATGCTGAATTTCTTGTGATCATCTGCTCTCTAAATTTCACCTCTAAAATTAAAAACGGTAGCAGAAAAGAGGTACCTGTCCCCACCAAAAAGCAGTCACAGAGTACAATGTAAGAATGAATACTTTTTACCCAACTTTTGTTTTTAAGGTAAGAAATTGGCCACTCTCTTATAATTTGACTTCTGACTGAGGGAATATCCCAACTCTTACAGGCACAATCTATGTTTCCACCATCTTAGTCAATTTATAAATTGTCTGAATATCCAATACCCAATAAAGAAAGGCTCAATCCTGTAGGGCAGAGATTATTCACGGCCTATAAATTCTAACTATTGTCCTGAGTTCAACTAAATAGTCTCTTAATCCAATTTTTGTTTCAAAACTTTGTGGAATGTAGAATATTTTAAACATTAAATTAAAATTAGTTGCTTTTGAGATATCCCCCAAAACAACTTGAAGACACACTGAAATAAACTGCTGTTGAAGCTAACTATTTTAGCATATAATAGTAACAAAGACAAATATAGGAAATGAATACAAACAAAATTAAAATTAAAAAGTGAGCAACAAGATAGAAAATTTTGAAGTAAAGGTACAGGAAAATCAGAGTAGGGATAGATGAAAAGTGATCACAAGAGTTTCAAAGTTTGGGCTTTCTTTTCTTTCATTTATTTCAGGTCCATGATAACCTTGACCTTAACCTAGCCTTCCTTCATTCACAAGTTTTGATGGCGGGAGGTAGTTTACTTTTTAACATTTTCTGTAAGTATTAAAACACAGAAACTTTGGTACATTTACACAATGGAATTCTATATAGCAGAAAGAAAGAAGGAACTTGTACCCTTTGCAACAACATGGATGGAACTGGAGAGTATTATGCTTAGTGAAAATAAGCCAGTCAGTGAAGGACAAATATCATATGATCTCACCCATTACGGGACAATAATGAGCAAAACTAACAACAAGCAAAACAGAACCAAATATATGAATACAATGAATAGGCCTTCAGTGGTCAGGGGGAAAGGGGTTAGGGGTTGGGGGGAGGGGGGAGGCAGAGGCAAGAAAGGGGAGCAGCTTAGACAAGAACCTAGTATAAAGGAAACATGGACATGGACAACAGGTGGGACTGACTTTGGGGGGAATGGGTGGGTGGGGAGGGGGACAGAGGGGAGCAAAAATGGGATGGATGTAATATAACAACAATAAAAATAAAAAAAAAAACAAAAAAACAGCAACCATTTTATAAATTAAATATTATAATCCCTGATTTTAGGCTATATGAACATTTCAACACTTTTGGCATTAACTAGTAAGATATTTCTACTATATGAAGAATTTTTCTTTTCAATTAACAAGATAGATTCTAATTATATAGTCAGAAATATACTAGAAGTTAAGGATGATGATGTTGGAAACTTGTACATTTATTTTTTTTATACTTCTTTTTAATCCTCACCTGAGGACATGCTTATTGATTTTAGAGAGAGAGGGAGGGAGAGACAGAGGGAGAAGAACACTGATGTGAGGGAGAAACATCCATCAGTTGCTTCCCTTATGCACCCAGACTGGGGACGGAACCACAACCTAGGTATGTATCCTAAATGGGGATTAAACCTGGGACCTTTCTGTTTACAGGACGATGCTCCAACTGAGTCACATTGGCCAGCCTGTAGATTTCTTCACTACTTGATGGTTCTTCTTCCTCTTCAGGTGAGGCTGGTTCTAACTTTCTGCCTTTTGAAGGTCTAATACAGTAGTCACTGTATTAAGAAAGCCCAACTATCTCATTCCAGGCCCTATTTCATCCAGTAAAGAATTACTAACAATAGTCATTATTGTTTTGTTCAAGTCATCATCAAGCTGGGAAGGATCTAAAGTATATTCCAAACGTTTACCCCAAACAAACTATTAAAAAAAAAAAGCCAGCTATTAAATCAGAGCTATTAAAAATGAGCCATTACTATATAAGTGAAGTCCCTCTTCTAAATATATTAAAACAGCCCTGGCTGGTGTGGCTCAGTGGATTGAGTGCTAACCTGTGAACCAAAAGAATGCCGTTTGATCCCCAGTCTGGGCACATACCTGGATTGCAAGACAGGTCCCCCAGTTGGGGGCATGTGAGAGGCAACTCATGTATCTCTCACACATCGATGTTTCTCCCTCCCTTCCCCTCTCTCTAGGAAAAAAAAAATATATATATATTAAATATATTAAAACAAAGTAATTTCTACGTCCCAACGGGATGAATGACAGCAACAGTATTGACAACATGGCTGGAGGAAAACCTCTGTTAAACTTGATGTCTCATAGTCTTTTAACAGTCCCTACCAGTTACTCACTCTCGGGAAGACACTGCATAAAAATAAAACAGGTTTTGGGCAGTTTATACTACAGATTAATAATAGCAGTACATTGTTTCAAGTACCCAATTAGTTTTGATTAATATCCCACACCCTTTCTGAAGGCATATTATAGCCTGAAAAATGAGTTGGATCCTGTAACAGATGTCTAATATTAGGAAACTGTAAAAAGGGAATGATCTGAAAAGGACATTCTTATGAGACTAAGAATTAACTCATAGCATAGCAGGTATGTTTGTGAAGACTCTCTGAAAAGATAGCTTGTGGAAAATAAATCCTATATTAAACCTGAACTTTAAACTGTGGGTTGGTATAAAAATATTACAAAGAGAAAGGAATACAGGTATAAGCAGGGTGGGTCAGTATCTATAAAGAACCTAGTTAAAAAGTAAAAATTTATGATAATGGAAAATACTGAGGAGATTTCAAGTTATGTGGAGATGTCTTAGGGACTGAGAGTGCTGCCATTACTTGAGGTGATTAAGCTAGAGAAGAGGTAGAAGATTAACTGCCTGAGTTACGCTGGGATGTAGGTTTGACTTAGTGTTGGAAGGCTAGATCAGAAAGGAACAAGATACTGAACATTATGGAGGTGGAAAGGATAAGTCTTATTACATAGTATATTACACGAATCAATAAATTTAAGAAAATAGAAAGTGCACTGAAATTGCAGAAAATAGAGAATAAGACACTAAAGTATAGAGGAAAAGGAAGCAAAGACAGCTGCTATACTTTTTACTTCATCTCTAAACTGAGGTTAACTGAATTTTAAAAGACACACAGTAATGTATAATAATCAATATTTTTAAAAATTAGTTCTTACTAAAGTATATACATAATAAAAATTCAAACAATACTAAAGTACAACTAGTGAAAAAGCTCTCTAACTATAGTATTCTCCCAGTTTCCCTTCCTGGGGCAATCAATGCCATGGAATCATTACATATCATTTAGAAATAAACCATGCATGTATACATATTACTACACACTGTGTTTTTAAAACACATAAGGGTGTATAGTCTTTTTTTTTTAAAGATCTTATTTATTATTTTCAGAGAGAGGGGAAAGGAGAAAGGCAGAGAGGGAGAGAAACATCCATGTATGGTTGCCTTTCACCTGCCTCCAGCTTCTGACTGGAGACTTGGCTTGCAATCTGGTTATGTGCCCTGGCTGGGAATCGAACCCGTAATCTTTGGGTTCGCAGGCTGGTGCCTATCCCTGAGCCACCAGCCAGGGCTTAGGTGTACAGTCTTGACCTTGCTTTTTAAATTTAGAATTTCTTAAAGATCATTTCTTTCCAATTCATAAAGCCACCTCCTGCTGTAGTTTATCTGAATACTTTCCTACTGACAGACATCTATTTATAAACAGTGCTATGATAAAAATCCATGTACACAGATACTATTTTGTAAATGTGTATTTCTAAGGGAATAATTTCTAGGAGTTAAACTGCTGGGTGAAAGACTATATGCATTTATAATTCTGACAGAATTAACCAAAACTACCCTCTCAAGAAGCTGCACTAGTTTGTATTCCCTAAATAATGACTATAGGGTTTTTGGACTGACATAAAAGAAGCATACTTTTAAAAAAGCGTATGAGTGAAAGGGTAAGGTAGGAAAGGAGGGAAGGGGGAAGAAGAGAGCTAGCTTACCTTCCAAAGTCACAGAGTTTTAAGACAGCTGTATCAGGGTCCAACAAGAGGTTCTGTGGTTTAATATCCCGATGGCAGATTCCAAAGGAATGAATATAGGCTAAACTTCGAAACAGCTGATACATATACAACTGGAATAAACAGCAAAAATTAATTAAATACTTTCTACCCCAAATAATCAAAATCCTTATGTAGAAAATAAAGTAACAGATTTTTAGAACAGAACAGGTGAAATGTTGGGATTAGCACTCAATCTTCCTTTAACAAGCCTCATGTCATTTCTATATTAATTAGTTGAGTTCCACTAACGATATATTTATACCATCCTTTAATAATTTAAAGGAAATTTTATGCCTCAAAAATTTTGTTTTAGCAACATCATACAACAAACCTGTTAAGATGTTATTTTTCCAAGCAGATAAAAAGCTCTGAGAAGTCTTCCAAATCATGTTACTAGTAAGTAACAAAGTTTGGACTAAAAGACAAGTCTTCAGTTTAAGTTTATCATTCTTTAAGGTATTTTCAGTTTCATCTCCAGAATAATTTTCTTAGATGTCAGCCCCCAAAATCATGGGGAAAGAGGCCTAGAAAAATTCACACGTAAACTGAGAAAAATCTATTTTCAATGATCTGTGACGATATCAGTAACTTTGTTTAGTAGCATCACTACATTTACTGTTGATAAACTTTAAGTGCCATTTTAAGAACAGATCCTAGCTCACTACTGATATCAACTGTAAAAGAATATTTATTTCAATTTTACTAGAAGAAAAGCAACAAGAAACTGCGTCTGCATGAAAGAACCATACTCTTGCCTGGGGAAGAGAGGGACTTTATGAAGAAAGTGAGTACAACTGCCCCTTAAACAACACTGGTTTGAACTGCAAGGGTCCCCTTACATGTGGATCTTTCCAACAATATATTGCGAAGTATTGGAGAGTTCCTTACGACTGTGAACTGTATTGATTACAAGAAGCTACCATAAAACTATCATATTGCTGTTTCTTTGTTATCAATGCATGAACTGTTATAACTGTAAATATACAGAATTTTTCACATATTTTCAATTTATATTTCTAGTGTTACTACAACATATAATATCTAGAGTATTTTGGATCATGCAAAACAATAATGATATAGGTTCTGAAAGATGTTTTACCAGATGATAAATCTTACATAAACAAATGATGTAAACTTAACAGTATCAACAAATATAGTAAGTACTGTAATGTATTTTCCTTATGATTTTCTTACTAAAGAAACATTTTTTCTTTAGCTTCTTAATTATAAGAATATAATAAATAAAATATGTACCATACAAAATATGTATTAATTGACTGTTTATGTTATCAGTAACATTTCTAGTCAACAGTGGGCTATTAGTAGTTCTGGGGGAGTCAAAAATTAGAGGTAAATTTTTGTCTTGGGGGAAGGATGGGTCATTGCCACCTTTTATTGCTACATTAAAAGGCCAACTGCATATCTTAAGTCTTCTGTTTACCCGAAGGTCCATGCTCTGGTTCACTTTAAATTTTTCTGACTACTCACCTTCTGACCTCTACCCCAAAGTTATATAGCATAGAAAGACTTTTTGAAATGATTCAACCTAAAAAAATACCAGTGACTTGGTAAAAACAAAAAACAAAAAACAAAAAAACAACAATTAAAGGTCTGATAAAGTATTGTCAGAAGGCACCATATTTAGAGGTTACTGCTAAGGCTTAATTAAAGTTAACACGAAATCTACTTTCCTTCAAATAGGAATGATGAAATGAGGAGACAGTTCAATTTCAATATACCCTTAACATTATAATGACCTAAGGCTGAAAAAATTTAAGTCTTTAAAATGAAGCATGGTATAAAATGTATAGATAAGATCTTCAATTGGGTCAGCATTTTGCCACCAAAGTTAGAATTATGGAATTCAGGTATTCGTATAACTTTCTAAAAGCTTTGTAATTCTTATATCATTGTTCACAGAGTCAATTTCCAAGTCCTAAAGTTTACACTCAGAATTCTAAGAATTTAATTCATTGCCACTAAGAAAATATATCCTCATAAGAAAATGAGTTCATACACATTAATTTACTAAAGGAGAAACTTTATTAACTCTGTGTCAAGACACTAATGTTTTCTGAGAATCGGTTAGAAAAAAAAAATGTTTTCTTTGCTAAAAATGCTTAAAAATTTAAATGAATTTGTCTTTTTACTTTTATTCATTCATCTGAAAGATCTATCTCCACTCTCTTCACTTTATCTTTTGAAAAGTCAAGATAAAGAAGGAAATATGCAATTTTATATCTTTTTGTTAGACTCTGTAAAAGTGTATTTACAGGGTAACTGAGAGACTTAACTACACTAGAAAGACAGCAATAACCAAGAAGAACAACTGATCATGTGGCAGACACTATTCTAAGTGTGTTCTTTGAATGTACTATTTCATTTAATGCTTATGTAATAGGTACCGTTATTTCTTTTTTACATATAAAGTAACTGAGGTGTATAGATTATGCAATGTGTTCAGTAATACAAACACAATATTGTGCAGTGGTTTGGGTAAACATGCCTTTTAAAATGATTATTTCTTTATTTTGCCAAATTCTTATTCTATTAGCTGAAAATGCAAAAAATATAATTATTAAATAGCTTGATTACAAAGGCTAGAATGATATTCTTAGAAAATCAGATATTTAACACATTTGAAATTCAAGATTTAACATGTACCAAGTGTGTTTCACCACCTGTTTATTTAATTATTAGCCACTATGCAAGATACACATTTATCCTAATTTTTACAAGAGATATAATTAAGGCCCAGTTAAGTATGAACACAATTTGAACCCAGTTACAAAGTTATCAAATCAAACACAAGTCTAATGCCCTTGCTCTCCTCTGTGCTACTAAACCTGTTTAAAATGAATAATGGATTAACAATTTTGTTCCTGATTCATAAAAATGCATCCAGCTCTGTTGTGTACTCAGGCTGTCATTAAATATATCTTTTCAATTCAAAGCATTTCAAGATCACAATGATAATTTGCCATGTATCTGTTTTAGAATTGCATTTAAAAACCCACGTAAAGGCTCTGGCTGGTGTGGCTCAGTGCATTGAGCACCAGCCTGTGAACCCAGGGTCACTGATTCAATTCCAAGCCAGGTCTCCAGCTGGAGGCAGATGAAAGGTAACCAACCATATATTGATATTTCTCTCCCTTTCTTCTGCCCCTAGCTCCTCTCTAAAAATAATGAATAAAATCTATAAAACAAAACCAAACCACTTAATTATGAAAGATGTTCATCAGAAAAGCAAAGGTACTAAAAAACTAAAAAGATTCCTATCTTTTCAGATCTTTAAACATATATAAGAATAGGTTTATGTCCTCAAAGAATAATGTTCAGGACCAATAGCTCAGACTCTTTGAAATTAACAGGGATTACAGAGAAGAGTAACACACTATATTATACTACAGTGATCTAAGCAGTAAAATCCAGATCAAGAGACTGTAGGTCAAAAGACCCAGATGCTTTAATAACAAAATTGAGAGAGAAAGAGAGAAATTAGAGATTAACATTAACATATGCCCATTGTAATATGAACCTTACTTGGATCCCAATTTGAACAAAGGAATTAAAAAATATGTGTAAGACATATTGCAACTATAAATAGCAATTGGATATTTAATCAGAATTATGCAGGATAAATTCCTAGCCATTGTCATGAGTTCTATCAAATAAACAAGATGATATTGGCATTAGTTAATAAAAATTAAGTAACACACCTTTATAGAGTCTATGTATATTAAAAATTATCTAAAGTTTACACTTAAGCTGCAGACACAATGTATTCATAAATGGCAATAAAATACTGAATTTGATCATAATAACTTTACTTTGTGATTTTTTATGATATTCTTACTCTAATTTTATTCAGCCTATGGCACAAGTATATTAGAAGTTAAATAAAAAAGTGTTCTGTCTAGCAAAATTAAAGTACATAACTATCTGTGAAAAAGTTCACTTGTCAGAAAGATGACAAGTATCTTTAATACTTAAGTTATGAAAGTTTAAAAGGTAAAGGTTAAAGGAACCATGGAAATGGACAACAGATAGGATTGACTTTGGGGGGAATGGGTGGGTGGGGAGGGGGACAGAGGGGAGCAAAAAGGGGGTGGATGTAATACAACAATAAAATTAAACAAACAAAAAAGGTAAAGGTTTTAAGCTTTACAACTGTACAAGAATTTAATGAAGCTCTAATAATATCTACTTTGAAGCTTTTCTCTTTAGGATTAGATATAATAATATGGTTAACACACACTTAGTCCTCTCTCTGGCTTGTAATAATTAACTTTGTAAAATGGGAAATTGCTCCATTTTTACATACCTTGACATAGATCACAGGAAGCGTCTGTTTGGCTCGACTATAGTGTCTGGCAACTCTGTATACTGTTTCCGGAACATAGTCCAGCACCAGGTTAAGATAAACCTCATCTTTCTGTAAAAGTTTATTGAACACAAATGAAAAAACAAGATTAGAAACTAGTCTTTACATTTAGAATACATGCTTTTTATATTCACTTTTTCAGATAAAAAAAAATTAGTAACTTTCATGTATTCAATTTTAATTACACAAAGTTAAATCATAATAAAAATAATCTACCACACCTTTTCAGCACTGTTGAGATTCTTAATCATATTTAAACTATTATTTAGGTTATATAATTTAAAAGGATATCACCTTTCACAAAATTTCTTATTTTCTAGGAAAGGTGTCCTAGTAGTAAAATGAGTACTGAATTGGGAGCTAAAATAGTGCATTTCTAGCGCTGGCTTGGCTACTAACTGATGTGTGCAAGTCACTAAATCTCTCTAGGTTTTGGTTTCCTCAACTACAATATGAAAAGTCAGACTAGATGTTCTTCAAAATTGTTCAGGCCTCTACAAGAAGATTCTATGGTTCTTTGATAGCCTATACTTAGCAGAACCATTTGTTTGTACAATTAACTGAAAGAAAAATAACTTAGTAAGGTAGCAAGTTACCACACCCACAAGTATTATTGTAGATCACATGTTTAAATATCCATTCTCAGCAGCATAAAGACACCAATCCAAGATGGATGGAGAAAAAGAAGGGAATTCCAACTAAGTACAAGTAGGAACAAGGAACAGACCACTCACTATCTTTACCCTGAAGGTGTGAACAATATCAGAGAACTAAACTAACAGAAAAGGCTGAGAATTACTGTGTTCAAATCTAGACTTGGCTACTGAGTGGGAAAATCTGCAGGTAAACAAACTTTCACAATCTTCCCAACTTGACATTATCTTATCTACCAAGCTGAAATGAAGAAATTTCCATTTTCAGTTTATTGAGTATTTTCTATGTCAGTAGCCACTGCAAAGGAAGTAAGGGTGCAGGTGAAAAGAGATGACATCTAAATGAGTATGAAAGGAGCATTTCAGGCAGAAAGAAAACCATTTGGGATCAAAGGGTACAGCAGAGCTCCAAAAACAGTTCAGTGAGATAGTGTACTGTTGACCCCATACTACCTTTTCACTATCCTTCAATCTCTCCTCTCTTCCCTTTCATATCCAGTTTAAATTCCATGGTCTGTCATTACCCTCATTCTCTAACACAGGGGTCAGTAAACAATAGCAAAGGCATGCTATGCTGCCTGGTTTTATCAAGTTTTACAGGAATATGGTGAAGCTTGTTTGCTTAAGTATTGTCTATGACTACTTTTTTAGCTACAATGGCAGTCTAGAGTAGTTGCGACGAGAGATCATGTAGCCTGCAATTGCAAAAATATTTACTATATGGCCCTTTATGAAAGTTTGCTCAGTCTGCTCTAGTATATACTTTTCTCTTATGACCTACTTGTTTAATAAATCACAACCATGGTTAAGCAAAGCTTTCCACATATTTCCTACTTGTATCCACAAATGAACATGGCTGCAACCTAAAATTGCGCTGACTGATTTCACATTAAATTCACTTTAAAGAAATTCAATCAGACCTGGCTGATGGCACAGTGGATAAGGTGCCAGCCTGTGAACCCAAAGGTCGCTGGTTCGATTCCCCAGCCAGGGCACATAACCAGCTTGCAAGCCAAGTCCATGGCTGGAAGCAGGTGAAAGGCAACCATACATTGATGTCTCTCTCCCTCTCTTCCTGTCTCCCTTCCCCTCTCTCTGAAAATAATAAATAAAATCTAAAAAAGAAAAAGAAAGAAATTCAATCAGCCCAGTAGTAGTACTACATTTGCCTAGTCTAATTATTTTTTCAAACTATTTGATTTATTCTCTTCAATCTCCAATACCATTTTTCCCCATTCTCACCTTCAGCTGATGACCTTTAGCTTGTACTAGGTACTAGTGCACGTGTCCACCTACTACAACTATCTCCATATGCTCTTCCTTTCCTTGTCTAGAGATAAGCTGACCAAGCCTCTAACACAAACTCTGCTCTTATAAATATATAAAAAGATACTATTCAATTTTTCCTATTCATTCACTGCTTCAGTAAGTTTCCTGCCTTTCTCCATCATTTTTCTGTGAGAGCATTACAACCAGTACACAAAATTGCTGGTATTTCTCCCAACGTTTAAAAAACAAAACCAAACAAAACTCTAACCACACTAATTACCACCATATTTTCAGTCCCCCTTTAAGAGCAAAATGTCTCAAAATAAGTGGATAAGGCGCCGGCCTGCGAACCCAAAGGTCGCAGGTTCAATTCCCCAGCCAGGGCACATAATCAGGTTGCAAACCAGGTCTCCAGTCAGGTCTGTGGCTGGAGGCAGATGAAAGGCAACCATACATTGATGTCTCTCTCCCTCTCTGCCTCTCTCCCTTCCCCTCTTTCTAAAAATAATGAAATAAAATCTTTAAAAAAAAAGTCTCAAAATAGGTGTCTACACTTGTTTTCTCCAATACCTATTTCATTCTAAAACTTACTCCACTGATTTTCACCACCACTATACTACCAGAATCGTTCATCAATATCGATAATCTCCTTGTTACTAAATCCCATGTCAATTTTTAGTCATCATCTAACCCCTCCCTCCTACTTAGCTTAGCACTACCACTTGAATAGTTCATTATGTTCCCTTCTTTGAAACACCTACTTGCCTTAGGTTCAAGAACATTATATTCTTCTGGTTTCATCCTATATTAAAGACAACTCTTCTTGCTTTCCATTATGGTTCTTTCTGTTCTCTTTTATTGCCTAAGTAATGGAAGATCCCATGGCTCAGTCATCAAATCTCTTCGTTTTGTTTTTTGTTTGTTTTTTTAAATGTAAGCTCTTTCTTGAGGATCTCATCCAGTGCAGTGGCTCAATACTACAATACACTGATAATTCCAAAATTCATATATATCCTGAATTTCTGCTTATACTTCCAGACTAATAAATACAACTGTCTACTTGATAGTGCCTAGGTTAAGAACCTTAGCTAATCATTAATTCCTCACTCCTCTCTATCTCTGACATATACACACATTCCCCACATCCACATATATGTATGTCTACATCCTAATGGTTCTATCTTTAAAATTTATTTAGGATCCAACTACTTCTTACCATCTTCAATGCTCAAACCCTATCTTGGTTACAATCACCTAAATTGCTGTAATATACTCCTAAATAGTTTTCCTATTTCCACCTTTATCCCTTTACAGTCTAATATCAATAAACTGTTAAGTTATTTTGTATCACTAAGATTTCATCTTAAATTGGTCTACAAGGTTCTACACATGCACTTTCTTATTTCCCTGTCTACTTCTTTACTCCACCGCTCTCCCAATTGCTCAGTCATCTCTAGCAAAAATAGCTTCCTGCTATTTTTGAACATATCTGGCAGGCTTTCACATTCAGAGCCCCTATACTGATTATGATTGGTGCTTCAGCCTGGAATGTGCTACCTCCAGATACACACACAGCTCACTTCCCTGAACTTCAATTTGCAAATACTTTCCCTAATCACACCATTTAAAATTGCAACTCATTCATCACCTACACTGCCATTTGCCTTCTCCACTTAATTTTTCCCATGATACTTAGCACCTTCTAACCAGTTTACTTTTTATTGTCGGATTCCCCTCACTAGACTGAGCTCCATGAGGGAAAAGATTTTCGTCTGTTCACTGTCCTATCCTCACCCAGAATAATGCCTAGCATATAACAGATACTCAGTAAATATTTGCTGAATGTTATAATTCGGAGGCAATGGATATTATTTAAAAATTAGGATGACAGTCTGACAGGTCTGTTTTACAGTCAAACAGCACTGGGAAAAATGGGTACGGAAGGGGGGGAAATTGGGAAGATGAGAATGAAAACCGAATATTTAGTCCTAGCTGGTGTGGCTCAGTGGACTGAGTGCTAGCCTATGAATCAAAGGGTTGCTGGTTTGATTCCCAGTCAGGGGCGCAGCAACCAATGAGCAACCACACATTGATGTTTCCTCTCCCTTTTTTGCCCTCCCTTCCCCTCTCTATAAAAATAAATAAATAAAGTCAAAACAAAACAAAAATACTGAACATCTGGAAACGTAAAGAAATCCAAGGCCTAGACCAGGGCATAAGGCAAAAAGGACTTTTAAAAAAGGCAGGTCACCGTGGCAGGTGTGGCTCAGTGGATTGAGCACCAGCCTGAGAACCAAAGGGTCACCGGTTCAATTCCTAATCAGGGCACATGTCTGGTTTCAGGCCAAGTCCCCACTTGGGGGTTTGCAAGAGGCAACCACACATTGATGTTTCTCTCCCTCTCTTTTACCCTCATTGCCCCTCTCTCTAAAAATAAATAAATAAAATATTTTTTTAAAAGTCAGGAGGATGGGGCAGGTATATTGGATAGTTAAACATGACAGTAATGGAGAACCTGAGACAAAGAAGTCAGGATTAAACAATTTAACAGTCTCTGAACTTGGGCAACTAGGTTGGTAACGACACTCAATTAATCTCCTAACGTTTTAGGCTGCTATGTTCCACAGGTGGTTGGAAACACAGGTTACCAAACTTAGAAAATAAAGAGTAGAGTACAGCTCAAGATTTAGGCAATAGCCTGAAACTATGAGAACTGAGAACAGACTCAATCACCTAAGAAGAGTGTGCACAGTAAGAGACTGGGAGAAGAGCTGAGGACAGAATCCTGAAAACCACAATAAACTTAAGCAGAAGATGGGTTTAGGGGGGTAACTTAGCAAACACTCAGAGAACTAATAGGCATAAAAAAGCAAGGAGCCCATGTCCCCCGGCTGGTCCGGGGGGGTTCGGGTATTAAAAAAAAAAAAAAAAAAGCAAGGAAACAGCAGTACTAAAGAGATCCAAAGCTGAAATTTCAATGGCAGGGGGAATAAGCACTGAAAAGATTGTTGGATCTGTTTTATCATGGTTCATCAGATCGCAGGTGAGAAATAGGAGGCAGTAAATTTAGTGTGCTTTCAAAAAATCCCTTGTACTGAAAGTACAGAGTGAGCTGAGAACTGGTACCTACAGAGAAAACAAAGTCAAAGAAAAATTGTTGACATGCTTTTTGTTTGTTATTTATTGGTGGTTAAAAGAGACACAGATTTATTTGTAGGCTGAATGGATTCAGATAATAAGGGATAAGTGAGAAAGCAAGATTCTAGACCATTATAGGAAGAGGACAAAAACACGAAAAGTTATACATTGCAGTAATTAAGAGGCAAGGTTAGCATGAGTCACACAAAACTACTCTGCTACTACAAGTTATGTGACCATAAGCAATTTATTTAACACCTCTCTAAGCCCCAGTTTCCTATAAAATAATGCTAATGCTAATGATGATATCTAGTTTGAAAGACTTTCTGAAGATTGTAAGAAATTATATAAATTTCTTTAAGCACATTACCTAGCATATAAAAGGCTAAAATTTTAACTCTTAAATCATCATTAGAAAGGAAGAATACCACTTTTTTTCCTTCCTATATATCTAAAATACTCCTAAGTTATTAGGTGCTAGGGAGAATTGTAAGTGACATGAGTAACTCTCTGATGAGCCTGTTTTTTAATAGAGAGGAGGTCATATAAACAATTAAGAGGAGCATTAGTAATGTTGAATACTTCTCTTAAAATTTCGGAGATCAAGATCAAGACAAGTAAACCCTGGCTGGTGGCACAATGGATAAAGCGCTGGCCTACAAACCCAAAGGTCGCTAGTTAGAGTCTCAGCCAGGGCAACATAACCAGGTTGCAAGCTAGGTCTCCAGCCAGATCTGTAGCTGGAAGCAAGTGAAAGGCAAACATACAGTGATATTCCTCTCCCTTTCTTCCTGTCTCCATTCCCCACTCTCTGAAAAATAATAAGTAAAATCTTAAAAAAAAAAAAAAAAAAAAAGGTTGAGACAAGGATGAATTCCAGTTGAAGGTGAGATCCAAAAAGGAAAATAAATGAACAGAATGCTAAACTGGTGTCACAGGGATTGTTGCGTTAAGTAGAATTCAAGGAATGGTGAGTCCTGAGTTTTAAAAAGGTCATTAAAACAGATGTCAAAGTTACCCTTTTTTAACCATTACATGACTACAGGGTTCCTTAATTTTAACAAATCTCTTGACAAGGTTAATCATGATATATTTATGAATTACCTGCAAGTGTGTGAGAATTGTATAACAATTTAATTCATTTGCTAAATAATCATAACAAAAGTGAAAAATTAAAAATTAAATGCCAAGGTCAAGAAAGGTTTTTAGTTGTAGGGCTATAAGTTCTGTCCTTCACTTATGCCAATCAATATTTTCATAAATAATTTCATTTATTAGAGATGGCAAAAATAAAGCCTTCAATGGTTAAGCAGTAAATGTAAATGTGTGAAGCCAAATGTGCAATGCAGAAAGGGACAGAGGTTGGTAAACTGGATAATCAAGACTTAACTAAAAGCATTCTAATTAGAAAAAAAAAGTTGACAGAATATGCTAGTCAAATAAAACACATCGCAGAGGGAATTTGCCAGTTTACAATTTCTGACTCCAACACAATTATTTAAGATTGACAGAAACCTAGGAAAAATGGCTTAAAATAGAAGACCAAATAAGATATTAAGAAACCTCCAATAGTCTGAAAAGGAAAACCAAACACACAATATACAACTTAACAAAGATAAATATAAAGCCCTATGATTAAAATCAAAGTATCAATTTATTATGTAGAATGACAGTTAAAATGTGAATGACAGTTAATTCGTCTGGAAAATAAATGATGGGTATAACTGAACAGAATTCAAAAGGAATCAACACTGAAGTGTAGTTAATGAAAAACTTAGTGCAGTATTAGGTTACAGTAGAAGTATTTTATTCATATTAATAAATATAATTCCACTCTACTTTGTACAGTTCAGGCTTCATTTGATATATAGATAATATTCATTTTAGGTAGTATATTTTATTCATAATATTAACAAGGTGGAACACATCAAAGAAAGATTAATAAGACTATGTCTGCTGTATGATGAATGTTCTAACTTACTACATTATGAGAAATATGGGGGTTCAAATTATATTTGGACTAGCATTTTCCAAATTAACATAAACCTCTATTTTTGCTCCAATAAATTTTGGTTATTCAAACCATTACTATTACAAACTTGCAATTTATTCTTTAAATAATAGAAAAGACCTGTTCATTTTGTAGATATGGTATAAATATCCCTTTGACATTAAAACCTATCATTTTGCCCTCAATGGTGTGGCTCTGTGCTGGCCTGTGAACCAAAGGGTAACTGGTTCAATTCCCAGTCAGGGCAGATGCCTGGATTAAGGGCCAGTTTCCCAGTTGGGGGCATGCAAGAGGCAACCACATGTTGATATTCTTCTCTCTCTCTTTCTCCCTCCCTTCCCCTCTCTCTAAAAATAAACAAATAAATAAAATCTTTAAAATAACCTGTCACACTTTGACTGTCTTCATTATCTGAATCACTGAAGGTATCTCAATATATGTAAAGGAACTATGAACTACCTTCCTTCATGGCTCTGTGCCTATATTTAAATCAAATCCACTTTTGAAAATTTTAATCTAATTGGGTCCTAAGACTGAAAATCAAAGCAAATCAATTAATACTATCACCAATCCTGATTTGAAATAAATAGGCCCAACAACATCATGTTCTTTATGTTCTTGTTAGACTTACAGATGTTCTGCTATAAATTAAATAGCCACAGGAATAATCCTGACTACCGAGTGCACATCCCTAGGAAGCATTATCACAGTAGAGGAAATACTAACATTTTCACCTTCCTGAAGTAGTTTTGTTTGGAAGTCTGTGCAAAAGATAATTCATGAGACTGGAAATGCTGACATTTCAAGCTAAAAAAATGATCAGGGCCCTGGCTGGTTGCACAGTGGATAAGGTGCCGTCCTGTGAACCCAAAAGTCGCTGGTTTGATTCCCCAGCCAGGGCACACAACCAGGTTGCAAGCCAGGTCTCCAGCCAGGTCTCCAGCCAGATCCATGGCTGAAGGCAGGTGAAAGGCAACCACACATTGATCTCTCTCTTCCTCTCTGCCTCTCTCCCCACCCCTCTCTCTGGAAATAATAAATAAAAAATCTTAAACAAAAAAAAGATCAGGATTCTATCACTTCTAGTTATCTGAATTGTCTCAGGTCTGCTGTTTTCTTAATGTAATCTCTCTTTGGGTTATCATCAAAAGGACACCAAAATACTCACAGATTAGTTGTAGATTTTAAGTCAAGTGCAAAAATACAACATTATTAAAATATAATTGAAATAGATAAGCTAACAACACTATACTAACATAATGAGAAAGTACAAATTTCAAAGAACAGTTAATAGTCTTTCAATAAATTTGCTAAGGAGTCACTGCTACAAATTATTTGAAAGGAATCTATAGTGTACAAAATGTATCTTATTCAGAAATCTTCAAAAAAGTACATGATGTACAATTTAGGGAGATTTATCTTAATCGTTCAATTTTCCTAGTTATCACTTTTATTAATAAACCACTCTCTAACTGCTAATAACCACTCCTCTATGAACTTCATTCTCAAACCATTCACCAAGAAATGACAAAATTCTAATTGCACCTAACAACAACTCAATAGGTAACTCCATCCTACATTTGAAAAACAGATTACTACTGTTATGCTCTTATTCCAAGGTGATTTTTGAGGTAAGAAAACAAAATTGCTTGAGGCTTCAATTCTAACTAGAATTATGCAAAAATGCTAAAAACTTGATGGGATGAAAAACAGTATCATCACAGAACCTCATAATAAGATACTCAACAAATTATCATGGTCCTCTGACTGTCCTTACTAGGTTAGGAAACTCAGACTAGGGAAAAACAGTAAAAACAGTAACAACAACAAAAAACCCTTCAAAATAAAAAACTTTTCTCTGATGAGTGTGCCAGGTTGAGTTATGCTAGGAATAATACTAACAGTAAAGTGGGTGTGAATTAGGAAAAAGATGAGCACCTAGTATACAACAACAATTCTAGCAAGCATCATTCTTATCTCAAAACCTCATAGTCAAATAAAATAAATATTAAAATCACTAAGCTTTAAAAAACTATAAATGTACAGGAAAAAAAAATAAGTGTACTTGCAAATCCTGGAGAACAAATTTCTGTAAGCTATTAAGGAAAAGAATATGCTAATTTGAGAAAAGGTAAAACTTTTACATTACTTAAATTAAAAAATTGAACAACCCCCCACCCCCATCAATATGGCCAAAAAAGAACTTTTGGCTTACATGACAAAGTGCTAATTTGTTTTTGTTCAAAATGCAAATAGCACTTAAAAGTCATTAAGACTAACATATCAATTTAATAAGTGAAAAAATGAACAATGGTCATAAAAATGGCCAAAGAAGTAGAAAGATGTTTAACTTCATTCATAATTTAAAAATCATAAAAAGAGCCAAGATGCAGGTGTAGGTGGGTACGCCTTGCCTCCCTCTACAACCATAAGGACTGTATCTGCTGCAAAACAAAATAAAACAAAACACAACCAGAACTACTAGAAAATCAAACTACATGGAAATCCAACAAAGATAATAAAGAAGTAATACACATCCAGATGGGCAGGTGAGGACACGGGGTCAGGGAGGAGAGGATGTGGTGTTGCAACAGCAGTGACAGCAGCAACAGCGGCAGCCGGCAGCAGCAAGAGTAGTCACACATTATAAAAGCCTGGAAGAACACCTGGGGAACAATTCCAGTCCCAGGACAGACGTCTGCAGCTCACAGTTTCAGCACCAAAAAAATAAAGCCTTACTGCTTCTGGCAATGAAAACCAGTGGGGGTCGGGCTGGGGCGGGGGAGAAAACTGCCATTCTCTTAGGAGAGTCCTAGAATATATACAAACCCACACACTCTGGAACAACAGCCAGAAGGGTGCCAGTTGCATCCAGGAAGCAAGTGAAGTGACTGAAAAAGAGGCACATGAATGTCAAGCAGGCAGCATTGTTCCCTCTCTGACCCCTCCCTCACATACAGTGAGTGCCACAAGGCAGTGAAATTGGTTGCCCTACGCTGACAAATATCTAAGGCTCGGTGCACCTTACAATGTAACAAGTATGGCAGCTCTACCTAAGACACAGAGGCAAGGAGACAGAGAAGTATGGCACAAAAGAGGGAGCAAATCAAGGCTCTAGAGGAAGAACTACGCTAGAAGGAGATAGCCAAACTAAAGGACACAGACTTCAAAACACTGGTGATAACAATACTCACAGAAATGACTGAGTACGGTGAATGCATAAGGGAAGAAGTAAAGGCTATACTAAGTACATAGAAAAATCCACATGAAACCAATGGTAAAGGGAAGAAGTTGGGGTTGAAATCAACAATCTGAAACATAAGAAATAAACAATCATCCAGTACAGAATGAAGAAACAAGAATTGAAAAAAAAAAAGGAGAGGCTTAGGAACCTCTGCAAAAATTTTAAACATACCAACATCCAAATCATAGGTGTTCCAAAAGAAGAACAGGAAGAAATCGAAAACTTATTTGAACAAGTAATAAAGGAAAACTTCCCAAATTTGGCATTTTAATTATGATATGTCTTGGTTTGGTCTTCTTTAGGTCTAGCTTGTTTGGGACTCTCTGTGCTTCCTGGACTTGTATGTCTATTTCCTTTGCCACACCGAAAGATGGTGAAGATTTACAAAGCAAGAAATTAAAAATAATCTACATGACAGAAAGTAAAGATGTACTTAAAAATAAACCCCCACACAATTCAACCAATAAAAGAGCATCAGAATACAACAGTAATGTATAAATTAATTATGTACAAGTCCATACTGATATAAATGAAAAAACAGGATAATAGGGAGGAAAAGGCAATCTCTCGTGCAAAAGAAAAACAATTTATGTAACCATACTGCCCTTAAGAAGGAACATGATTCCCTCCTCATGTGTGAGCTGTGCATAGTGGCTGCCTTCTAAAGAATGCAGTATGGAAAGAAGTTTTTTTTTTTTTTAAAGGGGAGATTTATAGTGAAGAAAATTTTAAAGTACTAGGTCATCCCAGTGACCAAGATTAATGTAGCAGTCTCAAGTTGTGTTGATATTATGGAACTTGATATGCAGTGGTGAAAATGGCACTCTGTGGTCTTTTCTCAAATGACCTATAGAGCTCCAGTTTATTATAAGATTAAGCATCAGACAAATTCCAGTGAGCCATCCTGAAAAATATCTGCCTAGCATTTTTTTCAATCCTCATCCAAGGACATTTTTTCACTGCTTTAAGAGGTAGGGAGAAAAACACTGATATAACAGAAATATCCAATGGCTGCCTTTTGTAGGCTCCCGATGGGGGGATTGAATCCACAAACTAAGCACATCTCCTGCCTGGAACTGAATCTGCAACCTTTCAGAATATGAGATGATGCTCCAACCAGTTGAGCTACACTGGCCAGGGCTATCTAGCACTGTTCAAAGACTACCAAGTCATCAAAAACAAAAGTCTGAAAAACTGTCATAGCCAAGATGAGTCTAAGAGACACAATAACATAATAATGCGTTAACATAAATTGGATCATGAAAGAGAAAAAAGACATTAGGTAAAAACTAAGAAAATCTGAATAAACTACAGAATTTCGTTTATAATAATGTATCACTATTGGTTCATTAATTGTAACCAATGTACCATACTAATACATGGTGTTAACAATAAGGGAAACTAGGTCAAGTGTATGTGTATAGATATAAGAAACCTTATATATTATTTTTTAAATTTTATTTTTATTTTTTAAAAAATATTTTATTCAGTCCTGGCTGGTGGCTCAATGGATAAGATGCTGGCCTGCGAACCCAAAGGTTATTTTTAGGGAGAGGGGAGGGGAAAGAAGAGAGGCAGAGAGGGAGAGAGGTATCAACGTATGGTTGCCTTTCAACTGCCTCCATCTACAGACCTGGCTTGCAACCTGGATAAGTGCCCTGACTGGGGAATCGAACCAGCAACCTTTGGGTTCGCAGGCTGGAATCTTATCCATTGAGCTACCAGCCAGGACCGTTATTGAGAAAGAGGATGACCATGTTCCAAAGTAATGTCACTATATTACCATCTGATATTTGTACTCATGTATGAACATAAGACATTTACCTCTATGAGAGGGATGTGGGGATTTAGGGATTAAAAAAAGACTTTACACTTATCTACTGTCCTGTGTTACTTCAATTTTCTTACAATATGTATGTAATAGTATTTTAGGTTCACGAAATATTAAAATTACATAAAAACAAAGTTGGTAATTGATATTAAAAAAAAAAACTCCTAAATTCACATTTTCAACCAGATGATAGTTGTCATCTTATCTGCTATAACACTGATAATACATTAAGAAGTCTAGATAATTTATTTATCTCAAGTGTTTTGCTTTAGCTATATATTCATTCTCTAGATCACATTCTACTGATAATGTTAGCATTTCATCAATAAGTTTCATAAACATAATGAATACTATATACTACTTTAATGACAATCAATGTAAAATGTTAAGAAAGATATAAAACTGAGCTTATTTGGACAACCTATTTCAGTGAATAAAACTCCTTGCTATCAATGATTTTTACACAGTAAGGAAGGCGAGGGAAAGAAGGAAAGGGTGGGAGGGAGTTTTGTCTTGTAAACTTGACCATGTACACAATTCCTCCTTTTTCCACTGTTTCACTTTCTGCAGTTTCAGTTACCTAGGGTCAACTGTGGTCCATAAATATTAAATGGAAATTCCAGAAGTAAAGAATTCTAAGTTTTAAATCACATTCTGTTTTAAATAGTGTGATGAAATCTCATGCTGCCCCATTCCACCCACCCAGGATGTGAATCATCCCTCTGTCCAGGATCATATCCGTTCTGCATGGATATTTAAGTTATTTGATCATTCAACTGACTGTGGCTGCTTGTGTTAAAGCAACCTTATTTTCTTAAAAATGGCCCCAAAACACAACTGTATATGCCAAAGTGAAAAGGTATATATGGATGTATAAGGAAAAACCGTACAGTAGAGATTAAGGTTTGGGTATAATTTCAGCCTCCAGTGGAGGGCCTTGGAACATATTCCTACAGATAATGGGGGACCACTGGGTATATTTGGCTATAACTTTGCACAGTATACACACACACACACACACCCTTTCTGTAGCTTGGGGTTTAATTTAAATAAATACATGAACAGGGAGGATGACCTTTGCCCAAACAATCACTTTTGAACTCACTCCTATTTGCTGCCCACCAACTCCCAACTACTATCCCCACACTCTCATACTTTATATAACAGAAATTTCAAAATTCAAAATACTTGCAACTCTACACAGACCATGCTCTTTAACTTCACCAAACCTTTCAAAAACATCCCAAATGATGGGCAAACTTGAAACACACATACTATGTACTATTTATCTAAATAGCCCCTATTTAGCCTTCAAATTCATGGATAAGCATCATGTAATCCCTTTGTTTACACTCTGGGTAATTTATTACTTTCCTCTATACTACTTCTGTTCATAGTACATAAAACTGTTATTCCATGTATCCATCTGTAGTATTTTAAGAGTATTTTTATTCATGAGTTAAGACATTATAGAATAATCTCTCTAGTCAAAAGAACCTCTAAGAATTTGGATCTGATGAAAGCTATAATATATAGAGTATATTACACTTATTTTTTAAAGGATTTTACTATTTTTATAGAGGGAGATAGGCCAAGAGGGAGGGAAACATCAACGAATGGTTGTTTTTCACCTGCCTCCAGCTACGGACCTGGCTTCTGTGGTTACCAGTTACACAGCATTGAGCAAATTCTTTAATCACATCAGACTTCGATTTTCTCAATGACAAAACTTACAAAATACTACTTTCATCTTGCAGCACTGATTAAATGAGAAAAATGCGTAAAATACACAGAAACAGCATTTTATAAAAATCGCAAGATTTTAAGAGTATTTTTATTCATGAGTTAAAGACATTATAGAATAATCTCTCTAGTCAAAAGAACCTCTAAGAATTTGGATCTGATGAAAATTATAATATATAGAGCATATTATACTTATTTTTTTTTAAAGATTTTTCTCATTTTTAGAGAGAGGAGAAGGGAGACAGGCCAAGAGGGAGAGGAAAATCAACATATGGTTGCTTTTCACCTGCCTCCAGCTACAGACCTGGCTAGAGACCTGGCTTGCAACCTGGTTAAGTGCCCTGCCTGGGAATCGAACCAGTGACATCTGGGTTTGCAAGCTGGTGCCTTATACTTGTTTTATATTTTTAAATTATTTATTTTGTTTTAAAATGTATTAGTACAATGGTATTAAGTTACTGTGCCTGCTTAAAATCTTTAACTGGTAAGATACACAAAATCAGCATATGCTCAATCATTACAATTTAGTTTAGTTTTTCCACCTCGGTATACACACACTACGTACACTTGGAAGCTTCTATTTTATTAATCTTTTTTACCTAGCATAACAATTTCAATAAGCAGTCCATGAACAAAGTGTAGAAGACAGTAGTGGGGAGCAAGACTGGAATGGAATAGTAAGGAACTCAGGAAAACTGTCAGCAAAGCAAAAATTTAACTGGTGAATGATTTAACTGTTAAAAAGTAACAAAATTGCACTGGCCTGAGAACACAGGCAAAGATTGCTGGTTTGATTCCCCAGCCAGAGGACATAACCAGCAAGGTCTCCAGCCAGGTCCTTAGCTGGAGGCAGGTGAAAAGTGACCATACATGATGTCTCTCCCCACCTCTGTCTCTCTCTTTTCCCCTCTCTCTAAAAATAACAAATAAAATCTTAAAAAAAAAAAAGGTAATAAAATTGTTCTCAGAGCACACAGTAAATGAAGAAAGAAATCTCAGCAAGAGCCTGGCATTTTACCGAAAACCCACTCCCTTTACAAACCTATCACACTCTCCCAACATGTTCGGTAATTTCCACCAATCTCCTCCAGACAGATGTGGCCAAAAAGAGGAGCACAGCTCCCTTCTCCCTCTCAGCTCCCAGTATGGGGCTATGATATCACCCCAGAAAAAAATCAACAAATTCAAAAATGTTGTACTAGATTGGCAAAGAAAAAAGAGGTAAGATACAAAGAACTAAAATCACAAATGAAAATGAGGCTATTACTAATGGCTATTACTAATGACATTACAGAAATAAAAGAATGGTAACAGAATACTATAAATAGCTGTGTGCCAACAAATTAGATAACCTGAAAGTAACTGATACATTCCCAGGCACACACCAATTATTATACGGATTTAAGATGACATACAAAAGCTCAACAAAGCTGTATAACAAGTAGAGATTGAATCTGTAATCAAAAACTTCCCAGAAAGTAAAAGCCAGGACCAGATGGTTTCAATGATAAATTCTAATGTTTAAAGAAGAATGAACTCTTCAAGCTCTTAGGAAGGAAGGAAGGAAGGAAGGAAGGAAAGGAGGGAAGAAGAGAGGGAAGGACAAAGTGGGGAAGAGACATGGAGGAGGAAGGGATAAAGTATTTAGATTAATGTCTGGCATATAGTAAGCACCATATAAGTTTTGGCTATTATTACTGCTACTATTATTATACAGCAAAAGGCTATATACTCTCCTCTTAAAGAACTATACAATCAAGAGGCAAAGAAGGGGAGCAGCTTAGACAAGAACCTAGTATAAAGGAACCATGGACATGGACAACAGGTGGGATTGACTTTGGGGGGAATGGGTGGGTGGGGAGGGGGACAGAGGGGAGCAAAAAGGGGATGGATGTAATACAACAACAATAAAATTTAAAAAAATAAAATAAAAAATATATATATACAAAAAAAAAACTATACAATCAATTTCATGGTGTTCAGCAATCATTAAGAAATTTTTACATGTTTCATTTCTAACACACTGCTTCTGAAGAAATTTACCATCTAGGCTAGATAGTACAACATACTATATAGACTCTAGGGTCAGTGTACCTAAAGTTACTTTTAACTTAGCCATTGTATGTAGCTATATGACTCGGGTAACTCATTTAATTGTGATTGCCTGTTTCTTCTATAAAATAGGGGTAAACAACAGTACCTATTCTTCACCGGTTGCTGTGAGATTTAAGTGAGTTATGAAGTACATGAAAAGGGCTTAGAGTAATCTGACACATAGCAAGCACACTATGTATTTGTTATTATTAAACAATAATTTGTAAAGCATGCAGTAAATTAACGTTTATTAAGTGTTAATTATATGCCAGGTGCTATGATAAGCACTTAAAAAACATTATTACATTTTCGCCTTACAAAATCCCTACTGTACAGATGAGAAGGATTTATAAAAGGCTTACAGAGGTATATATCTTGCTTAGTCATGCTGCTATCAAGTGGCAGAACTAAGATGTAAACCCAAATATTTCTGGCTACAAAGCCAGTGCTCTTTACAGAATAGATTTACCCTTGCCCTTTCCTCTCTAGAACTAGTGGCAAAAAGACACAATTAAGCACTGCATTCTTATCCTTGATCCTAGAGCAGTGGTACAATCTTCCCTTCCCGCACACAGCTCTCCACACAGTTATCATCAACAAAACAAAGCTGGTAGGAGGAATAAAATCAATCAGCCATCCTTGCTGCTTAAACTGTCTCATATAAGTAGTACGAGAGTTTTATTTAAGAAAAGCTGTCTCTATTATTCAAATAATCAATCTATAATAAGCCATAGGTGAACTATTACTACATAAGGTTACTTATGGAAAATCTTCCTAAAGAAGACTATTAATCCATTTAGATAAAATTTAAGGCTCCTGTAAAGGTACAATGTAATTTACAAACTATGTACATCCTTCTGAGGCCTGGGGTTCTACAGAGGTGGGCAACTCAAGGAAGGCAAAGTCAGTTGGTCCCACACCTCAGCTTCAATCAGGGCAACTTTGCTTTTTATCTTTGTATCTACAAAACAGGAGTTCTTTATAAAATTTCATTAAGGGGGGGAAGAAGTTTCTACTGCCAAATATCAGAACTGAAAAAACCAAGATATTTTGTATGATACTTAGAATTCATAAAAGTATTCATGAGCCCATTCTTTCAAAAACATTCAAAAATCCCATTTTCCTCTGATCCAAGAGAAAGAGTACTACTTACTACTCTATACCAAATCAGAGTTAATAAAACCTATTGGGTAACCTAATTGACTACATGATACTCTGGTTACTATGGCAAGCCTCAATGATTACAACCAACTATGACTAAGACTAAATTAGGTCACATTTCTAGTCTGTCCTGACTTAACTCCTTCCCTTTACAACAATAACTACAAATATTGAGACAAGGGAAAGATTTTGAGCTCTTTAATATTTAATAAGTTCATAAACAATTATTCCTGTAACTATGTATGTATGGAATAAAATGTGTAGAACTGAAGTCAAAAAGTCAGAATAGTATTTGAAAATATTTCTTCTTTAAAATGTCCAAAAAATAGAGGAGGCAGGTAGTAGAGGCTCAGAGAAAAGATACCAAGAAAGAGAATGAGGAAGACTGAGAACAGATGAGAAGCCACACAAAGATTTAGAAAGAATTAGATATTCAAAGAAAGAGACTAAGATAGCTGAAAAACCAATGAAAGAAAAGTATAGAAACCCAGAGAAAGAGGATGAGAGATCCATAGAAGAAACAGCCAAGGAGGAGAGGGAGTAGGGTAAGAGAGAAAGGAGACAGACAGACACACAGCTGGGCAGCCATACACCAGAGTTAATGGGGCAGAAAAAAATCTGAGGGTTGATACAGACCAGGAGAGACAGACAGAAACCCAGAAAGTAGGCAGGGCCAGAAGAGAAGAGGGGGAAGGCTTAGAAAAAGAGGTAGAAAATGACAGAGAATGAGTCAGATAATGATGATGATGATAAGATTACAGTATATTCCCATATACATTTGAACTCATACATGGAACCTAAGCAAGCCTGTTAGCCTATAATTTTGAAACAGTGAAATCTCTTTTCTCCTCCTCACAATGTCCTCAACTCAATCCTCTAATTGCCTCCTCAAGCCTCCTTACCATATTCTTACCATTGATCTTCTGCCCAGAGCTTCCCTTGAGCTCTCTGAAACACCAAAACGAAACTCTTCAGGGGGTTTCAAACACCAGTCTCTTGACAGAGCATTCTCTTTACTTCCTTGTCATTGGCAAAACCTGGACTCCACTCAAAAGTACTGGCTTTCTGAAAGCTCTCTTAACATATATTCTAGGACCAGAAGGCAATACTGGCAAACTGCTGGCTCTTCACTGTCCTGGCCTCAAACAACATACCCTCTCCCTCTTTTCCAAACTCCTAAGAGCTCTACTACCACATGGCTACACACCCTATCTACCCAAATTTGTCACGCCATGCCTTCATTTAGTGTCCCTCTACTTATGAAGTCATACATGTACCTGTCTACTGGACATCTCTATTTTGCATGTCTTAGAGAAACTATTATTTCCTCTCCCTAAACTAACTCTTCTGATATATACATAGTTAATGCATAATGCTTCTGTTAGTAAAATGCCTGCCTAATATAGGGCTGTCACATTCAGAAAGAAATTAAGTATCTGTAAGAATCTCTCTTAAGACGTTCTTATGGAATAAGAACGGTTCTAAGTTCACTCTCAACAACCTACTCTAGGAGAGTTAGAACTAATAATAACAAACCTGAGCTCTCAACCCTAGTGAAGAATCCATCTCATATGGGATGTATTAGTTTAATCCCTGATCTCTTAATGATACATTGGTCCTGTCAGAACAGTTCAGTAGAAAAGAAGTGGAGATTGTAAGTGGGCCAAGAAGAAATCCTTTTAGTGGCTGGAATATTATAGAAGGTCCTAAACCTGTGTATTTCTCCATATTCTCAGAAAACCTTCCCTTTTTTGATATGGAAAGGTCATTATTTTCAGCAATAATCAATATTTTTCTTTCTTTCTAAATTGAGCTATCTAAAATTAAGAGGTGTCTTTTTTCACTTTGGAAAATTTACAATGCTAAAGTTTTGAGATAAATAAAATATTAAAAAGTATATTTCTTTTTTATAATAGAGAGGTTCTCTGTTCTCTGGTTAATCTCCCTTAACCACCTCTCAATTACTTTTTACCTGAAAGATTATTTAAGATAAATAAGAGGTCTACACAGCAGCAGGGAGGAAAATCAGCCTTTGGGATACACAGACAACAGTCAATCCATTTTCACTCCCAAGGCACGATTAAGTGACAGCGAAGGCAGACTGTGATGGGGGCTTCCACCAAACCAAATTCACACAGGTAAACCTCTAGGTGCCATCACAAATGGAGCCTTACATTAAAAAGTTTTGATATTCTCCCCTTTATCTTTTTAAGAGTTAAATGAGTTATTATTTGTAAAGCACTAACACAGTACTTGACATATAGGGAAAGCAATATCAATTAAGTAGTCATGAGAAAATGTTTAGGGGTTTCCTTAAACCTTTGCAAATAATCTGCGTACAATCCAGTGGTTCATGGAACAAATAATTCTGAACTTTACTTTTCTCCCTGGGGTATAATAATGTCTAGCATCTAGTAACAAAGTCATGAGGGTGCAAAATTCCATTATAAGAGTGCTGTTAACACAACAGTTGCTCCATAATTTTATTTGGAAAGGAACAGAAAAATTAAAGACATAACAGTTTGCTAGGTTTTAAAAAATGGCATTAATCTAGTAATTGGCTTTCAAAATAAAAGAACTCAAATCTTTTTAAGTATTTATAGTTCCTAATACAAAAAGAGGCAATCATTTAAAATTAAAGGCAGGGGTGCACCCAGAAAAATGAGTCACGAAAGAAACTATCTGGCCCTGGCTGGTGGCACAGTGGGTATGGTGCCGGCCTTCGAACCCAAAGGTCGCTGGTTCAATTCCCAGCCAAAGCAACATAACCAGGTTGCAAGCCAGGTCTCCAACCAGGTCTGTAGCTGAAGGCAGGTGAAAGGCAACCATACGTTGATGCCTCTCTCCTTCTCTTCCTCTCTCCCTTCCCCTCTCTCTGAAAAATAATAAATAAAATCTTAAAAAATATAAGAAAGAAACCATTTGGTTGTTAAAATATTAGCTATCTCACACATACACACACACACCCCCCAATTATGTATCTGTAGGCATGTATATGACAATCCTGGATTAATATATAGGTACCTCCCCATACTGCAGGTTCTGTAATGAAAAAAATTTCTTAATAAATAATCTAAATAAAATTTAATGGAAAACAATTTAACACAGTTACATTGGGAAATAGGTATATGAAGTAAAAAGAACACTAGGCTAGAAATCAAGAGTTATTATGGATCTAAGAACTTTGGATAATACATGCATGATATCTGAGGTCCAAAATATCAAATGAATTTATCCAATGTCATATTTACTTAGTCAACAGATTAAGTGGTTTGTTATTTATCTTGCACCTTCATCCTAAATCCGTGAAGAAAAAGTAAAACAGCTGTATCTGGGAAGAAGGGACAGTGAACAGACAAGAAAAAGACTAGAGTAAAACCAACAAAACTGATTTTCTATACTGCCAACTTCAACATTAATTATTATTTCTTCTAAAGAAAAAGACCAAGTGGAGGGGGAAGGGGAGAAAGGAATTCTCAGTACAAAGTCTTCCTTGGTTATTCTTTGCTTTTACAGAATTAAATGTGATCATAAATAGTGACTACTTAGACCAAGTTGTGAAATATTATATATTTTCCAGCTTTTCCCTAGCCAACGATGGGTTAAACTTGACTCCCAATGTTGAAGTCTCGTTCTGGTCCTACCAAAGTCCTCCTCCTTTCCCTTTCTTCCCACATTTCAACCTAACAAAATGACATCATCTTCCTCCCTCCAATAAATGGGTGCACTAACATGGGGCTCCAGAAAAGCACATTAAGGAACATAAAGGTTTAAAAAATAAATTTAAATTTACTTTGGAACTTAAGACAAAGTTTAAAAAAGGAAGAAATTTCTTTAAACATCATTCCTTTCTTTGACATTTTCTTGATACAACTTATAATGATCAATTACCATATCCTGAGCTCAGAATCACTAGGGCCTGTGTTTTGAAATGCTTTTATTCAATTAGCGAACTGTTTCACTTGGGAAAGGGGGAGTATTTCTAGAACAAGAAGCCTATCACAATATTCAGTACACGCTTTTTGCAAAGACCTACCTTCTCACCACTTGAGTAGAAGAAATAACGCAATCGGACTATGTTACAGTGATCTAGCTTTCTCATGATTTGGAGCTCTCGGTTCTGAAAAGGAAACACATAAAAATATTTTTTTAATGAATAACTGCTATCATCATAGTGACTAATGTTTCTGAAATAACATTAAACATTACAAACAGCAGGCTACATATACCTAACTAAAAAGTAAGGTCTACAGATCAGTGCTAACCAGGAATATATTTATTACTAGTCCATGAACTGTTTACTACTGCTCTGCAAATCAAATTGAACACAAGTGTTTAAAATCTTCTATGGCAATTTGACGGAATGCTTTTATATTAACCAATCTTATAATAAAAAGTGGGGCCTATATTTTTTATTTCTTAAATTTTCACTTTACAATCTGGATTGTATTTTATAAAAACATGAACTGGAAATGAACTGGAATGAACTGGAAAATTTAAAAAATGGCACTTTACCACAGAAAGCTTGAGAAGCACTAGTCTACAGTATATAAGAGATAATCTGAAATGAGCTATTACTGCTGTAATTTTTATAACTGTAATAAAAATAAAACATCACATCAAACAAATTTGTGTGTAAAGAAAACTCTTACAAGTCCTACTATTTATCCAAGATACACTGAAAATATCTGTGCAGTGCCCCATTAGAAGGGCTTAATTGCTAAGTTTTAGAGAATTAAAATAAGATATACTAGAAATTGTACAGTCCTGATAAACTTATAGATCACACAAATAATTTTCCCTTTGGGAAGTTTCAAGTTATGCTCATTCTTCATGGAAAGAAAACATTAAGTAGTACGATGACCTAACACAATGAGTTTTACAGTGACAAATCTGAAAAGTATATATTAACAAAATTAATTTGAAAAGTATATATTAACATATTAACAACAATAGGCTTGGGCTGTCAGAAATCAATTAATAAAGACTAAATTACATAACAGATAAAGAACACCAAACTATCAATTACGTAGAGATAAAATGTAAAATTTCAGTTAAAATAATGATTTAGAAGAGCTACAAAACCATACAGTATATGCCTGGGAATCTGGAAAGGAAATGTTATTATGGCTGGGGGAAAAAAAAGAGGAGTGGAGGACACAGAGGAGACAATGAGCCAAATAAGCAGGACTGTCTTAGAGCAGAATAGGCTCCAGTTTTTAGAAGATGGTAACAGAAAGAAGCAAATGTTTCTCATTTAGAACCTTCCAAAAGGCTCTATTCTATGACTATTTTCTCAGGGAAATAGGAAACGCAAAGGGGACTCTCCTCCTGTCCTTTTAAACTGACCATGGGAGCTGGGCTTACCTATCTGGTGATATTTAAAATTCTTTAAAAAGACCCTCCCTGGTCAGGTGAATCGGCTGGTTGGAGTGGCATCCTGTGCACCAAATGGTCGAAGGTTTGATTCCTGGTCAGGGCACAAACCTAGGTTTCAGGTTCAATACTCTGTCAGGGCACATATGGGAGGTTAACTGATCAGTTTCCCTATCGTATCAATGTGGCTCTGTCTCTGTATGTCTTTCTCTCCCCAACATACTTCCTCTCTCTCTTAAAAAAAAAAACAAAAATCAACATTATCCTCAATTGAGGATTTAAGAAATAATAAAATTATTTTATAAGACATCATTTAAGGGGGGAGGCAGAGGCAAGAAAGGGGAGCAGCTTAGACAAGAACCTAGTATAAAGGAACCATAGACATGGACAACAGGTGGGATTGACTGTGGGGGGAATGGGTGGGTGGGGAGTGGGACAGAGGGGAGCAAAAAGGGGATGAATGTAATACAACAACAATTAAAAAAAAAAAAAAAGACATCATTCACTCCATTACTTGTTATATAATGTTTATAGCTGAAGAAATTAACTTAGTACAGTACAATTGCTTTAGCAAATATAATAACTAAAGTTACACTAAGTTTCGACTATTGCAAGGTAAACAGAAAACATTACTAATTTCAAAACTGTCCATTGCCATTCCAAAATTGAAGCTATTTCTGAAAGTATATCCATAACTTGTCAATTCGCATCTAGATAGCTATTTTTGTGGGAGGAATGGTAGTAAGTTATAGATTTATTTCTCTTATGGCATATAGATATAATACTGACTTTTTAAAAATCACAGTCAACTATGTTAAAATAAGCTATCTATTTTTCAAGATTCAGTAACCAAGGTAATGGAGAACTATTAAATTCCCAGATAACAGAAGTTGTGTAAAAAGAATACATAAATGAAACAAGTACATAGACCTAAATATTTATCTGCCCTTACTCTGTTTATATTCTAGTCTTTTAAAAAGGCTTAAATTTTATCACTTTAAAATTCCCTAAAATATCTAAAACATTATTTCATAGAGTAATAGTGGTAAGTATTAATCAAGACAGTATTAGGCAAACAAAGTTCCTGCCTATCCCAAGCCAAGCCATTTTTTATTGGGTCCCTTTATTAGTTCACTAAGTTCATATTAATTCTACAGAAACACTGTTATCTAAAAATGTAGTGCACCTTTCTGTGCCAAGGATCATTTCCAATATTAAGGATGTGGCAGTGAACAAGACTAACAAAGTTCCTATCCTCATTAAACTTACAACCTATAGGGGAGAGAGAAATAAGCAGATAAGATCATAACAGAAGTCAGAGCAGCCCTCACAAACCTGAATGATATGGCAATGAGAATCATGTGAAGATATGGGGATGAGCACTGCAGTGCAGTTACGGAAAAACCCAAATAAATATACCTATAGGCTTTATTCTATAAATAGCCTGAAGGATAATGCAGCAAGCTAAGTAAAGTGAGAGAGGTGGGAGATAAAATCAGAGAAGTAGGCAATGGTGGCATGTCATATGAACTCCTAAATCATATTAAGAAACTAAATTTCACACTATAGGTAAAGGGAAAATGACATGATCTGGTCTTTTTAAAAGACTGTTCTAACAATTGAAGAGAACAAATTTGAGGAAATGAGTGGATCATGAGTTTTACTTCCTACCTATAAAGTTTGAAATCCTTATTACACATCCAAGAGAAAATACTAAGACTCAATGTAGAAGCTGGGACTGGAAATAAGTATTTGGGGGGGGTCATCTGCATGTTGGGGATTTACAGCAAGGGAACCCAATGGTATATGTACTGCATAGAAAAGAAGTTGTTGAAAAACAAACAAACCAGGTATATAAAGGAGTGTATCACACGCAGTACTCAATGAAGTAGAATGAAAAACAGGAGAAAATACTACCTTAAAATTGGCACTGGCAGAAAAATAGCAAATGTGACAGAAAACAAAGTGAAAAAACACATAGCTCTGTTACCCTCGGGATGCTGTCCCAGCTGTGGAAAATGACAGCCTGACAGAACACTAAAAAATTTAACACAGAGATCCTGGAAATGAGGGTAACAGAAAGGCTAACAAAATAAGCTCTCAACATATCCCTGGTTGAGAGCCTGTATACACATGCAGGAAAGACCTAAGAGCATCTCTAAGAAAGCTGAGGCCAACTTAAAAACTACCCAAATTTTGAATGTACTCTCTACAACGTGTGTATATCATCATAAAAAAATGGTGGAAGCTTTATAAAATCAACATATCCAGCTGATCAATTAGCTATGGAGACAAACAATCAAACCCTAAGAAATCATACATAAAAAAAGAAAATTAAAATAAAAAATTTAACACAGAATTCAAGGTTTCTTAGCTGTGGAGGAGTAAGTCTATAGATTGGATACAGGTTAAGTCACACACAAAAAATACAATGTATAAAGAAAACCCCCTAAACAATAACCTCCAGGAGGATTTAAAAAAATCAGAATCTATATAGAGTTGCTACAATATATTACTTAAAATGTTCAATTGTCAAAAAATATTGAGACATGCAAACAATAGATATTAAAAAATAAAGTGGTCAATAGTAACATTCTTGGTAGACACAGCTGTTGGAGGCGGCAGGCAACAGTACAAAGCAGGTATTAACATTCAAGAACATAAAACTGTAAAACTACAGATTTCCACCAAGCTGGAGGCGTAGGTGGACACACTGCAGCTCCCTCAACAACTAAGAAGGAATACCATTACCTCAAAACTAGAGACAATCAGAAATTCCAGAAAATGAAGCTTCAGGGAAGTCCAACAAACAAAGATATAAAAAAATACTTGAGTACCAAGATGGTGGGGGAGTAAGTGGAGCTACACCAATCTTCTCTCAGGACCAATCTGGAGTTACAGCTTAATTGGGGAGAAATCATCCAGAATAACCAATAGAGCATTAATCTGGAAAGAAGCTTTATAACCACGAACAGGACAGAAGAGGATGCTTCATCACAATGTGACTGGCAGAAAGTGTGGAGATAGATGCTAGAGGGCTGGTGGGCTCCCACTGGCAGCAGCTAAAGGGATAAAGAAACATCTCAGCAGCAGAGGGTTCCACCTGACAAGTTCTCAACTCCCAACTGGGCTTTCTAGCCTACAGCGACACAGCACAAGAGTAAAACAGCATCCAGCTGTGAAAAGCAAAAAGCTGCCTGGTTTAGCCAGCTTGAAAGAGACAGCTAGAGTTCTTATAGGGACCAGGCATGAGAATATATTAGCACCCACTTACCCTGGTTCCCAACAGAGGGTAGAGTGGAAAGGGACTCTTGAGGAGAGTAATAAGGGAGCAGATGAAGAGGTCCCAGTGCTGACCCATCCCCATACAGCAGGCAGACCACTCTATTCCAAGTGGTGGTAGCCTGAGGGGAAGCCATAGCCCTGACCACAGAAATTAATCTACCCCACCCAGTGGTGTTTAAACCTGTCAATTACAGATGGACTAAAGTAACAACTGAATTAATCTGCCCTGCCCACCAGTGTCTAAAGCTAAGGGCTAGTCACAGATTAAGTCGGAACTAACAATTCACAGAGACCAAGGATAGTGCAGCTCTGGTAGTCTCCTACAGGCTGACTGGGCCCAGACTGGGACACAAACTGACGTCACCAGGGGCCAATCCAGGAAGTAAAAAAAGTGCACCTCTACACCACAAAAGGTCACACAACAAAGAGGAAATCAAAGCAGACCAATCTAAGAAGCAGAAACAAACAAAAGTCACCTAAAATGGGGAGACAAAGAAACAACCCCCCATCTAAAGGAGGAATTTCCAGAAAGAGTGCTAAATGAAAACACAAGCAAGCAAACTATAAGACATGGAATTCGAAATAATGATTATAGAGAAGCTCAATGACCTCAGCAAGCTCAAAGAAAACTACAAACAACTCCAGGGGAACTACAAAGAACTCCAAGGAAGCTACAAAAAACTTACTGAGAACTAAACCAGTATTAAAAAGGACATAGAAACTATCAATAAGAGCCAGGAGGAAATGAAGAATATAATTTCCAAATTGAAGAACACAGTAGAAGGAATCAAAAGCAGGCTAGAGAAAGCAGAGGATAGGATCAGCAAGCTGATCCCAGAGAGTGCAAACAAAATGAAAAAAGACTGAAAAAGAATGAAAAGGTTTTAAGACAGCTGCAAGACAATGTGAAACATAACATTCACATCATAGGGATACAAGGAGAAGAGAAAACCTGTCTGAAAAAGTAATGACAGAAAACTTCCCTAACTTAAGGAGAGAAAAAGTCACACAAGTGCAGGAAACACTTCCTTCTCCAAGGAAGATGAACCCAAACAGGCCCACTCCAAGACACATCATAATGAAAATAGCAAATTTAAAAGACAAGGAGAGAATCCTAAAAGCAGCAAGACAGAAACAGCTAAAAACATACAGTGGGGCTCCCAACAAGGTTATCAGCTGATTTCTCAACAGAAACACTATAGGCCAGAAGCGAATGGCAACAGATATTACAAGCAATGAAAAACAAAGGCCTCCAACCAAGACTACTCTCCCCAGCAAGGCTCTCATTCAAAATGGAAGATGAAATAAGGTTAAAAGACAAAAGAAGGCTAAAAGAATATACCTCTACCAAACCAGCATTGCAAGAGATGTTAAAGGGTCTGCTTTAAGGAGATGAAGAAACAGAGAGAGAGAGAGAGAGAGAGAGAGAGAGAGAGAGAGAGAGAGAGAGAGAGAGAGAGAGAGAAAGAGAGAGACAGAGAGAAAGAGAGAGAGAGACAGAGAGAGGAACACAGGTGCAAAGGGGGTAAAATGACAATGAGTAAGTACCTATCAATAGCCACTTTAAATGAAAATGGATTTATGCACCGATCCATTTTGCATGGATTAAATGCACCAATCAAAAGATTTAGGGTGGCTGAATGGATTGAGAACCAACTTTAACTTAAGAATGCTTAAAAATAATCCTGTTTCAAGTAGATCTTACTAATTAAGTGTTTAGTTTTGTATTTTGTATCTGCATTACTGCAGCCTGTTTTCTTATATTGGAATTATTTTCTAAGTTGGGAAAATCAAGTTACTTGCTGTAACTTAGAAAACTCAAACGCAGTTATGGGGGAAAACAATAAAATGTGATGTATATTACATAGAATACATGCTATCTTTCTTATTCACTGTTACCAAATGTGTGTTTGTTTGTAGGTGTATATTATATAGAGGTTATAAGCAACTTATGTTTTAAATATCAACTAACTGATAGTGGTGTGTTGAGAAATTAAGTCAATCTTTAAGTTAGAAAAGATGTTGAGTGAAGACTAATTTGGGACAGAAGTTAACAACTACTAAACTATATGATTTATGTACGTAGGCGTATATATTTCTCATATTAGCATTTAAATTAGATAAAATTCCTTTCAAACAGATAGTGGAAATAGACATTTCTAGCAATGAAGGTCCCCCAACTGGGGACACTTAGGAAATGTATTTATGCTATAGTAAAACTTCATTATTCAAATGTGAACATACCTAATCTCTACCTCAACAGACTCTTAAAATAGTTCAGTGGTTAGTCTAGGACCACAAAGGAAGTCAACCATAATTTCAAAAAATAGCTAGAATACTAGTCTACAAAACTATTTAAATCCTAGGTTTTTGTGTTTTTTTTTTAACTTCAAGTTAGCAGACATCATAATTTCTACTTTATGGGGACCAGCTGAACACTGCAGGTGCCCTTATTTCTGAAGGCTTCAATTGGTGAAAGTTGTAGAAGAGAAGCAGAGAGTATTGAGGAAAATGGGACCTCTGCATGGGGTGGGGTGGGGGGTGGGGATCAATTTACTATTTAAGATGAAAAACTCCAAAATGAGTAAGTTGTAGTTTCAGTAGTTCAAAATAAAATTGAGTGTATTATTGGAGGGGGTGGGATCTGAGTCAGAAACCAAATTCATTTTTTACTGTGGGTTTGGCATTGTCACTAGGACAGTTTTCACAAAAGTAAATTCTGCGATATACCATTTCAGTGATATATTTCACAAAAATAGGATTCCAGTGTAAAATAAGTTTTAAAGAAAAACAACAACAATGTTTAACTTACTACAATATATCTAAAATATTATCATTTAATATGTGATAATTATATAAGCTATTGACATATGGAAATTTTTTGTATTAACTCTTCAAAATCCAGTATGTACTTAAAATATTTGTAAAAATATGTGTGTAAATGTATTTGTGCATGTGTTTGGTAATATTACAATTGATATTGCTTGAAAAAGTAATTACTTAAACAAATTAACATAAGCATTCTGCAATAATGAAAAGTAAATTTTGTAATAATATGATTTGAGAGGTTGACAGTTATAAAAGTGAGTACTTAAAATGGTGAATTGTCTGGATCTGAAAGGAAGAAAAAGTACACATTGGTGGTTACAGAATAGACAGGGATGTTAAGAAGAATAAAGGAAATGGAGAAGCCAAATAACTTATATGCATGACTCATGGACATGAGCTAAGGGGGACAATGCTGGAGGCAATGGGGGTACTGGGTGGAGGGGGGCAAAGGGGAAAAAACTGAGCCAACTGTAATGGCAAAAGTCAATAAAATATATTAAAAATAAAAGAAAAAGAAAAGGAGGGGAAAAAAGTACTTATCCAGGCAGATAGGAGGGGTGGAACTGGGGCAGAGAGGACATGGTTTGGCAGTGCAGTTTGGAGGCCCTGTGGCTGCAGTGGGAGACTGGCTGGGGTTGGTCAGCGAAAAGCTCAGTCACACATTAAAAATAAGTTGGACCTATGCACCCCTATGTTCACAGCAGTACTATTTACAATAGCCACGTGCTGGAAACAGCCTAACTGCCCATCAGTGGATGACTGGATCAAAAAACTTAGGTACATTTACATAATAGAATACTATACAACAGAAAGAAAGAAGGAACTCCTACCCTTTGAAACAACATGGATGGAACTATAAAGTATTATGCTTAGTGAAATAAGCCAGTCAGTGAAAGACAAATTCCATATGATCTCACCCATTACAGGACAATAATGAACAAAACAAACAACAAGCAAAACAGACCCAGATACATGACTACACTGAATAGACCTTCAGTGGGCAGGGGGAAGGAGGGCGGGGGAAGAGGCAAGGAAGCTGAGCCGTTTAGTCAAGAAACTGGTATGGAAGAACCATTGACATAGACAACAAATGGGATTGACTTTGTGGGGAGTGGGTGGGTGGGGAAGGGGACAGAGGGGAGTAAAAAGGGAATGGATGTAATACAACAATAAAATTTTAAAAAATTAAAAAAAAAAAAAAAAAAAGTTGGGACATCTGGGGAGCGTTTCTAGCACCAGTTCATACTGCGAGACTCACAGTTTCAGTGCCGGGGTAGGGGGTGAGAATAAAGCCTCATTGCTTCTACCTGTGAAAGCCAGTGGGAGTTTGGTGGAGGAAGAAACTGCCAGTCTCTCAGCAGAGTCTGTCTGTTTAGAGGGCCCCACCATCCTGAACATCCATCAACCAACCCACTCTGGAAACCAAAGCCAGGGCAACTGCTAGAGAGGTACCAGTCCCATACAGTATGCAGGAGAGGTGACTGGAAGGGAGGGCAAGTGCTGAGCAAGCAGCACTGTTCCCTCTCAAACCCCTCCTTCACATACAGCACCACAACATGGTGAAAACTGTCCAAGAACGAAGAATCCCTAAGGCGCCACCCCTTACAATGTAACAGTTGTGACAACCCTATAGAGGCAAACACAGGAGGAGCCTGTCAAGGTGAGAAGACACAGAAGCATGGAACAAAAGAGGGAATAGATTAAGGTTCCAGTGGGAGAACCAAGCCAGGAGATAACCAACCTAACCCACACAGAGTTAAAAACCCTGGTGATTAAGATACTCAGAGACTTGACAGACATGCTTGAGTTCACCTGAGTTCAGCAAATGCAGAAGGGAAGAAATGAAGGCTATACTAAGTGAAATGAAGGAAAATCCACATGAAACCAATGGTGAAGGGAAGGAAACTGGGGTTCAAATCAGTGATTTGGAACATAAGGAAGAAATAAACAGTCAACCATTACAGAATGAAAAAAGAAGAATTGAAAAAAACAAGGAGAGGTGTAGGAACCTCTAGAACAACTTTATAAACATGCCACATCCAAATCATAGGGGTTGCAGGAGAACAGGAAGAGAAACAAATTGAAAACTTGTGTGAAAAATAATGAAGGAAAGCTCCTCAAATTTGGCAAAGGAAATAGACATACAAATCTAGGAAGCACACAGAGACTCATACAAGCTAGACCCCAAGACACATCATAATTAAAATGCCAAAGTTTAAAGATAAAGAGAAAATCTTAAAAGCAGCAAGAGAAGAGAAGAGCGTTATCTACAAAGGGGTTCCTACAAGATTATCAGCTGATTTCTCAATAGAAATTTTGCAGGCAGGAAGAGACTGGCAAGAAGTATTCAAATTGATGAGAAGCAAGGACCTACAACCAAGATTACTCTATCTAGCACAGTGATCATTCAGAATAGAAGGCAGATAAAGTGATTTCCAGACAAGATAAAGCTAAAGGAGTTCATCATCACCAAGTTATCATTATATAAAATGTTAAAGTCTTAAGAAAAAGAGGCTCAAAACTATCAGCATTAAAATGACAACAGGCCTGCAAACCCAAAGGTCAGGCATGGTTCGATTCCCCAGCCAGGGCACATAACCAGGTAGCAAGCCAGGTCTCCAGCCAGGTCCGTGGCTGGCAGCAGGGGAAAGGCAACCATACACTGATGTTTCTCTCCCCCTCTGCCTTCCTTTCTCTCTGGAAATAATAAACTTAAAAATCTTAAAAAACAAAAAATAAAGAACTAACATGACAACAAACACTACTATCAATAACAGAATCTTAAAAAATAAAAATAAACTAAGCACACCACCAGAACAGGATCAGAATCATAGATGTGGGAATCATTGGGAGGGCTATCAGCTGGGAGGGGGAAAGAGGAGAAAGGGGGATGTTTAGAATAATACAGGAAAGGGTGAAATCAGGAAACATAAGCACAACCCATGAACATGAACTAAGGGGGGGGTGGGGTTTGAACTGCAGGAGGAAAATGGAGTCCTAATTGGAGAGGAGCAAAGGAAAAAGAAACTGGGACAACTGTAACAGCATAACCCATGAAACAGACTTTAAAAATGTAAAACTTAAAGAAACATAGGGAAGTAACCTTCTTGACAATGGTCTTGGCAATGATTTTTTTAATTTTTATTTTGACCTTTTCAGGTGTCAAAGCAAAAATTAAGTGAGCCTATATGAAATGAAAAAGCTTTTGCACATCAAAAAACACCAACCACAATCCCCAGCCAGGGTACATAACCAGACTGCAAGCCAAGTTTCCGGACAGGTCAGTGGCACCTCCTGGCCACCATACATGGATGTTTCTCTCCCTCTCTCCCTTCCTCTCTCTCTGAAAATAATAAATAACATCTTTTAAAAAAGAAAAATGAAATCACTTTCTTGAAGAGAGACTTGTATTCTCATGTCCATTTACAGCATTATTCCCAGTAGCCAAGACATGGAAACAACCTAAGTGTCCACTAACAGATGTATGGATAAAGAACCTGTGATGTGATGTGATGTGAAGTCATGTGTTTGTGTTGCTCAATGACAGGAATACATTCTGAGGAATGTATTGTTAGGTGATTTTGTCATTATGCGAACACTATAGTTTACTTACACAAACACAAATAGTATAGCCTACTACTCTAATTGTATGCACTATGCTTCCATATAACTGGCAGAGCAGTTTGTTTACACCAGTATCACCATAAACACTTGAGTAATGCACTGTGCTACACTCTTACTAGAAATTTTTCAGCTCCATTATAATTTTATGGTATGGTAGCACCACCTTACATATGGTTCCTCACTGACCAAAAAGTTGTGCTGTGCATGACTCTGTATGTGTGTTTGTGTGTGTGAGAGAATATTATTCAGCCATGAGAAAGAACATCCTGTCATTTGCAACAACATGGATGGATCTTGAAGTTAAGTGAAATAAGTCAGACAGAGAAAGACAAATACTATATTGTATTTCAAATCTGTTAAATCTAAAAAAAGCTAAACTTCCAGAAACAAATGAGAAGGGTAGTTACTAGGGGTTGAGGGTGGGGGAAAGAGGAGATGTTGGTCAAAGAGAATACAATTCTATTAGTAATTCAAATCCATGAGAAGAAATCAGAGCACCAGAAAAGGTAAATATAAATAAGAAAATGTAGAAGACTATGTATTTTCTGTATTTCATCAAAACATAAATTGTACAAAGCAATTATTGCAGCATATTATGTTTATAATATAAATAAGTATAACATATATATGACAACAATAGGAAGGATAGGAGAAAAAAAGGAAGTTACGTTAGAGAAAAGGTGTTGTATTTTGCTGGAATTATGTCAGCATAACCTAAAGCAGACTGATAAATTGAAGTGTATTTTATAATTCCTAAAGCAGCTGCTAAAAAAATGAAATGTTCAATGCTAAAAATCAACACTGGCTGTGGCTCGGTTAGGTACTGTCTGATAAAGTGAAAGGTCACAGGTTTGAATCTGGTCTGGGCACCTGACTGGGTTGTGGGTTTGGTCCCTGGTCAGGGTACATAGGAGAGGCAACTGATCCACTTTTTCCTCTTTTTCTCCCTCCCATCCTCCTTCTTCTAAAAATAAATATTAAAAATAAACAAATCAACACTGGACCTAAAATGGTACTAAAAAGAAAGACTTGTTTCAACACAAAAGAAGGCAATAAATGAGAACGGAAGGATCAAAACAATGAGAGAAAGAACACAATGAGCAACATGCAACAGTGAATTCCAACCATTTCAAAAGCTGTATGAAATGTGATTAAGCATACAAAAGGAGATTGTCAGAATGACTAAGAAGGAAAGCACCAAGTATATTCTATCTATAGTTGGTATACTTTAGATTCAAAGACACAACTAGCTGAAAAGTAAGAGGATGAAAAAAGATATGTCACACAAACAGCAACCAAAAGATATGGAGTGGCAATGTTATTTCAAGAGAGAGATGCAGATATCCCCTTTCTCCTACAGGGTAAGTCTAATTACTTCATAATCTAGCCCATCCTTACAACTTAATCTTATCTCCCATTAATGACTAATGTGATCATAACTAGATCCCACGTCTCATACTTTCTGAATAGTATATAATTTCATTCCTAATTCTCAGCCACTGATCATAGCATCACTGGAATGTCTCTACGCTCCCTTCTGCTTACACACACTCTACCCATCCTTTAAGTTCGGATTTAACTCCCATCTCTTTCATGACATCCTCCCCAGCTGCTCCAACTCACAATAATCTTTTCTAATTTCTATATTCCTATAGCACCTACAAATATTTTGGAATTTACTATACAAAAGAGCCCCTCCAAAACTGCACTTTATTTATAAAAAATTGCATATTCATTCTGATATGTTTAAACATCAGTCACCTTCAAAGTATTCTCCACTTAATGCAATACATCTATGAAGACCTTTTTCCACTGCTCAAAACAGTTTTTGAACTTGTAGATTTTGATGCCTTTTAGTGCTTCTGCTGTTTCTGTTTCACTTATGTATTGGCATAACACTTCCTGACAACGGTTTTCATAGGGGTAAAAAAAAGAAAAACAGGTTCTCAGTGTGAGACTAGATGAATGGGGGTGGGTGGGCATGGTGGTCATGCCATTTTTGGTCAAAAGATGCTGAACACTCAGCAAGGTAGGGGGCGGTATTTGTACATCACTTATCACGAAATGGGCAAACATACTGAAAGAATCTTTAAAAAAAATCACTGAAGCCAAATGCAGCCCCTCACAATAACGCCAGGTATAAACAGGTTCCTAGAACACTCACCTAGCGCGGGGCAGGGGTAAGGGTGGCGG
>PVIW01008807.1:0-57261 GCA_004026585.1 Noctilio leporinus | reverse complement strand
GGGGAGGGGGACAGAGGGGAGCAAAAAGGGGATGGATGTAATACAACAACAATAAAATTAAAAACAACAACAACAACAACAAAAAATAAGGGTCTATCCTGAAACCTGAAATATAGAAGGTGGTTAGTAAATGTTCATTGAATTCCCCTACACAGTGGTCAGCCGAGAAATGACTTTATGTCTGTGTTTACCATTCCGATGACCTTCGAAGGCCTCCTGGTGAGGAAGCCTGGTATTTGATCATTTCATTTCCTCCATTCTGTAAAACAAGATAGGAGTCATGAGAATTTTTAATTAAGTATGTGGACCTGAGGCTCTGACATCTGACAGACTACAGATGATCTGCTTTGTCTGAGTTGATGTTTTAGGGAAAATACAGGGCCCTTTAGGTCTTATTAAGGATGAGAAGGTTCTTCACTTTGCCACTGGCATTTTTTTTTAGGTTATGGATGTGTGAAAGAGAAGAGAACTTCGTATGACTAGACTACTAGGACAAGTATTATTGTCCCATGGGTTCTTTACAGGAGTGTCTAAAAGCAACTGTCAGTTGGAGTAACAGCTGGGGCTCTATGACTTCAGCAAAGCTTGCGGTGGGTGGAAATGGCTGATGTCTGTAGTATTAGCAAGCACAGGGTTGCACAGGCTTGGCCAGCTTCCGTCAGTTCAGTAGCACTTACGGACCTGCTGCTGACTGAGCTCCATACAAGGAGAGGTGCTGATACGTGGCTCTCAGTCAAGTGTTAACCCACAGTCTGAGGGGGAGGATAAGCCATAACCTATGACTCAGTATAATAAGGGCTCTAATGGGATTGACAGAACATGTCAAGAATGGCATGAAGGTCCGGCCAGGTCACTCACTCGGTTGGAGCGTTGTCCTGTTCACCGAGAGTTGGGGGTTTGATCCCTTGTCAGGGCGCATGCAGGGGGCAGCTGGCTGAGGTTTCTCCCTCACATTGACTGAGCTCTCTCTCTCCCTCCTTCTCCCCACCCCCCCGCCCCTCCCTCCACCCCTCTTTCAGTGTACATATCCTTAGGTAAGGACTGAAAAAAAAAAATGGCCAGAAAGTGTTGGAATTCTGCCTGCCTGATAGTTAACAGGCTTTGTTGTTTACCCATTTAAATCTGTCCTTTATCTAACCCCACCTGTAATCACAGTCTGCCTTGCAGGCAAAGCCCCGATTTTGTGTGAATGTTCACCTTCCCCATAGCCCTGTGCCCAGGGAAGGAGCATGTCCCCAGCCCCAGAAGGTTACTCTTGGCAGACCTCTACAACTGTCATGACGATTCCACCCTCTTTCTTGACAGCGATTAATTTACACATCATCATGGCTGATTTTGTGTGGCAACTGGGCTAGTCCACAGTACCCAGATATTTGCTCAAATATTATTCCAGATGTTTCTGGGAAGATAGGTTTTAGATGAAGAACTCTTCTATCAGTAGACTTTGAGGAAAACAGATCACCCTCCATAAAGTTGGTGGGCCTCATCCAATCAACTGAAGGTCTTAAGGAAACAAGACTGAAATCTCCCAAGAAAGTGGGAATTGTGCTCCCAGAAGCTTTTGGTTCTCGCGCTGCAACACCTGTACTTCCCTGAGTCTCCCTCCTTCCCTGCAAATCCCAGATCTGTCCGTTTCCACAATCACATGAGCCAGTTCCTTAAAATAAACCTCTCTCTCCACACATACACACACGCACACACACACACACACAGACACTCACATACCTGCACACATACCTGCAAACAAGCTTGGAAGCAAAAACCACACTTGAAGATGACAGAGCAGAAAGTTGGAAAGCATCCGCATCTTTTATGGCCCATTGAGCATTGCGTTACCCATGGAGTTGCCCCGGCATTGATTCTCAAGTGAGAAAACAAAGCTCTTATTGTTGGAGCCACTTCGAATCAGGCTTTCTGTCACTTGCAGCCCAAGGCATTCTTCAGGTTCAAGTTTCTCAGTACAGGGAGGAAGGAAGGAAGTTGGAACTGGGTCTTGACAATGTTTAGCGTTACTCCTAGTGGAGAAGGAGGGCAGGGTGGGGAGTGTCGGAGTGAGCGGCGCTGGTGAAGAAGGTGAAATGCCCCATGGGCTCAGAAGATGGTGGGTCCTTCTGAGTGTCTAAGGGTGGGGTGCACAGTGCAGCCTGAGGGGTGAGAAGGCCAGCAAAGTTCTCGGGGGCGAGGCCAGGAAGCTCTTTGTGCTCCAATTTCAAGAGCTTAAACACAACCCCTTTAAAAGGAGGGAAATTGGAAGACATTTGTAAGTTCTAGAGAGTCACAATCAAATGTGTATTTTAACAGGGATATACTCCGTTTCAATGAGGATATCATAGGCAGAAGGATCCACGAGGTGTTTTTTTTTTTCTTTCCTTTTTTATTTTTATTATCCAGGCAACAGATGGTAAGCACCTATAGTAAGACTGAAAACAGGGGAAAAATGGGTTAATCTTGGGGTTTGTTTAGTAGCATTTAAAGTATATCTCTCTCACACATGCACGTAACACATTTATAATTTAGTGTAAATATAGCCACACATTTAACACATTCAGAAAAATTTGTGCCAAATACTGTCTATTCATGTTGCATTTATCTAAAACAGTAGGGACATTGGGTCTCTTCAGAGGAGGCACTATGCCTGAAGCTGGGATTTCAAAAAGACATGACCTTGACCTTCCTGGAGCTTATAGCCTCGTGGGAGGGACAGTCACTAAAAGTTACAAGAGCCTCCGCCATCTCCACCTGGCACCTGCTTCACATGACAGTGTTTGGATGGGGAGTCACCTTCTTTTCACATGAGGACATCAGAGCCTGGGGCTTGCTTCCATTTTAAAGCTTTAAATCATGACACTCACATATATATTTTCCCAACTGTATGAAAGCCTGGAGCAGGCACCTCTCTTCCATTCCACCACCTCCAGAACACTCCAAGTTGCTGAACCTGAGCACTTCAGCTCTCCCATCCAGCAAGCTCCCTTTAGACACCTGCTTTCAGCATAGCCAGACTTGGTCCTTGGTGGGAAAAGACTGGAGAAGGTTCCACTGTGGCCTCAGGGAGCTGAGGACAGTAGGAGGGAGATGGGTAAATGTCTGTCATCTCATGGTGTCTGTGGTTTCCCAGTGTAAGGAAGCACAGGGCTTCCCAGCAGAGGCAAAGCCTGCAATGAGTCCCCAAGGGTAACAAGTACCATTCTACTAGGGGAAGAAGGTGTTCTAGAGAGGGAAGCAAAATGGGCAGAAGCCAGGATGCTGGGAAGAGAGAAGCTCGCTGGCGTCAAAAGAGATCAAGGGACTCAGGACTGAAGAGGGTGATGGGGCTCTGTTGTGGGAGGTCATACCACCTGTGAGAGTGGATTTCCTGCAAAAGCATTGGGGCACCAGGAAAGGGATTACAGCTACTGAAGAATTCAGGATGAGGGATGAAGGTAGCTCTAAGGTCGGAGCAGTGGGGACTCTGGAGGAGGGTCCAGCATCTAGGAACCTTGTCTCCTTCTACTCCTACCCCTTCACGTCCTATTGCATATGGCAGAGGCTCAATATCTGCTAAGTGAACTTGAATCAGAACAGAGGAATCATTGCCCCTTGAAGCCAGGTCTAGATCTCCATCACTGGCATCTCCATCACCATCCTCACCACCAAAATAAGCACATCCTTACAAACTGTAGTATGTCCCACAAAGGCTTCTAAGCAGTCCAGTGAGAATAATAGTTCAGGGATCCGGGGAGACCTTCCTGCACAGGCTGAGACTAGGAGTTAGTTAACAAGGCCAGAGCCAGTGAAGGGTGGACTTGGGACTGTCCCCCTAAGGAATGAGTCTGAGCCAAGGCTCAGAGGCAGGCATGGGCATGCCAGGCAAAAGAAACAGAACAAAATTCATGTGGCTGGGGTGTAGAGAGTCAGAGGTGATGTGGTTTGAAACTGGAGGTGGTCAGGAGCCAGCTCACCCTTAGGTGAGCCATTCTTGATGCATCCGTGTCAAGATCCAAGGAGGAATAATGGAAAGACACTCAGCAGTTGTAAGCAATTTCCTCTTCCTGAGAGGTCTAACGCCATGGGATCACGAAACTGAGTTTCTAACCATTGGAATGATGAACAGAGGAACTCAGAGCTTCATTTCTGATCAGGATGGGAGTAGGAGGTTGCCTTGACTGCCAGCACCATCCTCTGGTGTGTTATTTAAAGTCCAGTAGAAATGGTTCACCCAGGCCAGTCAACGCTTTGAACTTGCAATTTCCAGGCCTTCCTGGTTGGGTAGTTTTAAAACCTTAAGATGGTTAGATGAGGATAATTATACCTGTTGTCAGACACCTGTAGTTTAGCACCGATACCTAATTACCTGTGTTGTTTAAAATGGGCAATTTTCTTTGCTCCAGAAAGGCCCATAGTAGATGCTGGCAGGACAAACATGAACTGTGTCCTCCCACACGTCCACCTAGGAAGGAAAGCAGGCTGAGCGATACAGGCCTCTTAGCCTCAAGGGTGGCCAACCCAGGGTCGTGCATGCCTGCCCTTCTTCCACGTAAATGGGGCCTATTAGTTAGAAAACTACTACTTCTCTGTTGCCATGTAGCAAAGACCGCCCACTTCACCCCTAAAATCCACAGCGCTCAGCTGTCTCTCAGCTTCTGTGGGTCAGGGAGTCCAAGCATGGCTTAGCTGGGTCCTCCGCTCAGGGTGTCACAATGCTGCAAAAGGGGTCAGTCCAGCCGTATTCTCACCTGGGGCCACGTTCTGGCAGGTCTTTGGCAGCATTCATTCTTTGGAATTATAGGACTGAGGTCCCAGGTTCCTATTGGTCGGTCGTCCCTTGTCCACAGGCAGCTCACCTTGTGGCAGATTGTTTCTTCAAGGCCAAATGGAAAGTGTCTCGCTTCAAGTCTTTCCCTTCCCTCATGGAAGGCCTTGACTCTCTTTTTAAAATTAGACCTACTCAGGCTAAGCTCTTTTTGGATCCATTCATACTCCCCTTTGCAGACCTCATTTGCAGAAATGAAATTTCTTCACCTGCGGCTCAGTAGACCTTGTTCCAGCCTAACATCTCCACATTGGAAAGTAGGAAGCAATAGTCTTCGGACTGGGTATGGCTTGTGTTGCCTTCCCATGAAGAATATCCTCAGGAGGAAACCAGAGCTTGCTTCCCCCACCCCACCTCAGATTCCTAGGCCAGTGTTCCCAGATTTACAACCAACATAAAGGGCGAGGGAGAAGGAGGTATCGTGTACTTGACTCCCAGGTTTCTGGCTTGGGCAACCTGTCCTAACATGGTGCTGCAGCCCAGTGTGGAGATGCAGGGAAGAAGCCAAGAGGTGGGCAGGACAAGGTATGTGGACCCTTCTGTTGACAGCAGCCTTCACGCCACCCCAAATTGCCCTTCCCACCTTTTGCCCCTGCCTTCCTCTCCCTGGCTCTTTCACACCCTGGCCTCAGACCCTGGCTTCTCCTGCCTTGTGTGGGGTAACATTGCATGTGGCCACTCTCTCAGGTTCAAGGGTAGCTTTCAGCCCTGTTGCCCTGATCCCAACCTCCTACTCCACTCTTGGCCAACAGCTTCTGACCCTGGTGTCAAGCGTAGCTTGGGACACAGGCTTTCTCCCCTCTGGTATGCTCTACAGGGTCACCCCAACCCTTTCATGGCCCTTAAACTCCCCTCCCCTCCACCACTCTTTAATACACCCCAGTTGAGTGCTATATAGCCTCATTATATTAGTTCCCATGGTTGCTATGCAAATGAACACAAACAGTGGCTCAAAACAACACAAATTTATTATCTTATATTGAAAGGTATAGCTATAATTCTGGAGGTCGTGTTCTAACATCAAGCCCCTCCTGATACCCCACTCTATGGCATCAATTTTTTTATTTTATTTTTTTGCTACCAAAGTCTGTGCAAACCTTTTTGTTTGAGTGTGGCCTCACCCTGTAATTCCTCTAAGGGCCACAACTTGCATTTTACACAGCTCTGTGGCATATTGTTTAACCTTGTGCTGTTGGAGGCCACCAGTTCTTCTTGTGTCGGTTCTTGTTTTACCTGTTGCATTTTCTTGCGCAGGAAGTTGGTTGGATGAGCACCCCAGCCCTCTCCCTGGACTTTGTTTTTGTTGTCACCACTCTTTTTCCTCCTTTGGGTCATGGAAGCAGGAAAGAATATTGGCAAGTGCTCACTGGTTGGCTCGTCTGTGAAATCTTAGGCCAGTCAGTGTCTCAGTGTCTTGATTACTTCAGTTATCAAATCAAGATGTTGAGAAACATGGTTTTCAAAGACCCATTCTGGCTCCAATCATCTCTGAGAGTTTGCTAATGCGATATAAAATTGGTTTGGGAGATATTTTTAACAGCATTAAGAAATAGAATATTGATTTATCCGCAGCATAATTTTATTATGTTCTAAATGCCAGTGTTTGGAAGTGGAGTCAGTGAGGTAAGTGGGTCTCTCTAGATTCCTGATTTCTCATTTCTAAGGGAAAGCAGATAGAACTTGATGGAGATATTTTTCTCATTATAGGAGGGTGAGGTCGCACTGATTCATCACTCTCAATTATAAATATCTTAGTTATATTACCTTCCAGAAATTAGAATATGTAGAGACTAAAATTTTCTTCAAGCCCAATAGGTGCCAACCACCCTGCTAGATGCTAAAGGATGCAAATAGAAATAAACTAATGCTCCTGATCTTGAGGAGCACATTTCAGGGGCACATAGACACGTTTTGAGACAGACATGCAGATCAGGGATTACAGTTTCGCCTGGCCAGGGATGTGAGATGAGGGTGGGAGACAGCAGAAAGCAACCAACTGGCTTTGGGTTCAGAGAAGGCTTCGCAGATGAAAACTTCTCTTGAGATAGGTCTTAAAAGATATGTAAGTCTATGCGAGGTGGGCAAGATGGAAAAGGATGTAACCAGTAGATTAAAGTAATGGAATCTGACCTCCTACCTAATAACGGGTTGTACATTTATTATAAGGAGTAAGCACCCCTGTCATTGGCTCCGCTAGGGCAGTACCTATCATTACCGTACTTGGTAGCTGTGTAGTGGACAGGGCACTGGACTCTGGCGACCATGCTTTTGTGTCCCAACTCCTCGTGCATCAACTGTGTGCTGTTGGCTAAGGACCCACCTTCTCAGTGCCTCAGTTTACTCACGTGTAATATGAGCACTGTGAAACCTACGTCTGAAATAGTATTGGGAAAATGAAATCTTACACCGGACCTAGATGTGCCTTAGAGACTCTGAAATTACACAAAGGTACTGCTATTTTTGTCATCCTAATTTTTGCATGAGGCTACCTAAGGTTGCAAAGAAAAGACCAGCTCTGTTATAGCACTACTCTGAGTTCCTAATACCTGCTTCGAATGCTAGCCATAGCCCACTGTAGACAAAGATACAACTTGAGGATGAGTACACCTCAAAGCTCATCTAGGCTTCACTACCAAAGGGGTTTGTTTGGGTCGGGTTGCAGCCATGCACTACGGAGCACCCCTGTTTGCTGGGCTGTAGGACTGAACCTTCTCAGACGTACATGGCTCTCCTGGTGCCACACAGGAATCCCTGGTCCAGTCAACACACATGGCTCTCGCCAGGCAACCTCTCGGGCAGGCACTTTTGGAGCCTTTCTGGACCTATCCATTCGCAGATGAACCTAGTGGGGCTCACTGGCCATGGTCCACTCTGGGAGTAAGGAACACATGGTTTGTAGAGAATTTAATCGCAGTAATGAGACCCACCAAATGTTGCATCTGCTTTTTCTTATTCCCACGTGCTAGTAATTCTAAAAATGCCAGTGGCAAAATAACTGCTCCCTGAAAAACGATTTCATTGATCTGAGCTCTAAACAGTTCCTGTGGTCACTTTCATGTTTTAACGATATACGCATAACCTTGGCTGGTGGCTCAGTGGATTGGTGCGGGCCTGTGAACTCAAAAGCTGCTGGTTCAATTCCCAGCCAGGGCACATAACCAGGTTTCAGGCCAGGTCTCCAGCCAGGTTCGTAGCTAGAGGCAGGTGAAAGCCAACCATACATTGCTTCTCTCCCTTTCTTCCTCCCTCCCTGCCCTTCTCTCTGAAAATAATAAAATCTTAAGAATATATAATATACATGTAATCTTTAAATGAGCACGTTTTTGTTACTTATCTTTCATAAGTGCCGTATCCTACGAAGAAGTTCACTGGGGGAATCCTCTGTTATTTATTTGGCTTCTATTATATGTTTATATTCCCAGAGGACATTCCTAAGGGTCCAAAATTGGAGTTCACTACAGAGCAGCCCCTGTCTCCACTCCCCATGATACTACATATTCCTGAATTTAAACAGTTGGCTCAAAATAAATGATGCCAGCACTGCGATTGTAAACACAAAGAAACAGGACTTGAATTACTTCATTTATGCCATTAGGTGGTACTATCTGGAATTTTCTTATTTGTACTTAAAATTTAAAACACTGAAATAGGATAAGAACCGCAAGGCACAGTATTTTGGTTTAGCAAGCATCATTTTCCACTCATACATGATATATGTTCATTGAATCCAAAAAAATGCCTTTATCGTTGCAGTTTTGAAATTGCTGTTTGTTTCAAAACTAGAGAAAAATGGTTGTCATTGAATGTTGGGCGATTATTATCGACAATAATTTTTTTCGACTAGAGAAAAATGGTTGTTATTGAACATTGTGTGATTATTATTGACAAGAATAGGTTTGAGGGAGTATTAAGAAATGATCTGCTTCTGAGCCAAATACTTTAGGTATGCCAATGGATGCAGTCTCAGGGTTAGTAACTTTACAATCACTGAAGAAAACCCCCCATGCAGGGCATGGGGAACCTGAAGGCTGAGCTCATGGCTGCCTTCTGGCAAGGAATCATGCGGCTTCTCTGAGTGATGCTAACTGGGTTAACATCTGGGCTGCTGCCCTCATTATCCCCCAGCTTCCCAGCGAGCTGAAAATCCATTCTTCCCTCCTCCTGGTGAAACCTCCCATTTGAAAGACATGCTTTGGTTACCTTCGCAGGCAAAGGATAGGATCCAGCTTTATTGAAAAGCAGCCTGGTGAGCTGTTGGGAGGTACCCCTGTAAGGGTAAACACTGCTCATGGAGTTGTGTGGTAATGGGGTGTTTATAGAAGAGCCAGCAGGATGCTTTGCACTCAGGTTTTGCGGGTTTTGTAAGATGGAGATAATCAAAGGCAGCTAGACCGTAACCTCTCAACCAGGAATCCTGCTTCTACACCTACTGAAGGATGACAGGGAGGGGCATGTGGGCTTGGTTACTGACAGTAACATTCTGTCTTCCCGAAAAGACAGGCTGGATAGTAAAGCTTTATGCAGCCAGTACACCGCACAGGGGGCTTTTCACTTTGAAGATTTGGCAATAGGAAGAGCGAGCTCCCCTCCTTCCACCCCAGACGGCAGGGTCCCAGTGTGATGACAAGGGCTTCCTTCCCCGCCCTCTCCCCAGTCCCACCCCTGCCTCCTCATTCCTGGGCCTCACTATAGCTGTGACGATCCTTGCATTGCAACTCCAAATTGCCCCTCAATGTGTCCGCTCCCCACTTGGAACAGAACCGGGTCACCAGTTCCTGCCAAGTGCCAACCCACTGGCTCTTTTTCAGCCCAGGCTCCGATCACCCATGAGTCTTCTTTTAGACACTTCCTCTTTCTTTCTGGAAGAGCTCGCATTTCTAGATCAACGGTTTCTTAGACCCGATGGCTCCTTTGCAGCCCTGTGTGCCTGCTGTCCCCATGTCCCCTCCAGGGACGGTGTTCCAGAGCCTCTCCCTTGGCCTGCGCAGCTGTCCTCACAGGTGCCACGGCCACCCAGTTCGACCAAAGCACTCCAAAACCTCCAGCTCTGACTCTAGCCACCCCTGAGTGACAGCCTCACTTTCTAAGCGTTTGAACTGCTCTGCCTTCCCGCTTTTAGAGCACTGGTGCAGCTGATACCAGTTAGAAGCCCTATGATATTTTATTTCAGGCTACATCAGACTACCTGCCTTACTTCTGGAGATATGGCTGTTCTCTTATCTCTCCCGAAGGATCTTTCTAACACCATAGCATGGGCCGAGAATCACGCCTCACTTTAGAGTGGTTTACAGTTAGACAAGACCTTTCTTGCACTGATTTTTTTTTTTTTCCTGCGAAAATATTCTGCAGGTTAATCAGAAAAAATTATGCTGCCATCTCATCAGCATGAAAATATCTAAGTAATGTATCATAATATTATTATGCATTATATACGATGTCATGCTGTAATACTTAACTGATTTTTAATTATGCATCGTGTGTTACGGCACCTACTTTCCCTTTCAGGCGTTTTTCTTGGAGCCTGTCTCACATTCTCTTCTAATGTAGACTGATGACTGTTTAAGCTTGTCACTCAGCTGTCACACACCTCCTGTGCCATTTCCGCTCTTTCTCATACATTGTGGTACACTCTCGAATTCACTTTATCATTGTCTGAACTCCATGTTCAAGTTTTGCTTTACACACACACACACACACACACACATATAAAGGGTGTATAGATGATTAATTTTTTAGGTCCTCATGTCAGGTGTCCAATAAAGGATCTTAAAAGATCTTTTTCTTTCTTTTGGCTCTTCACTTGATAGTTTGCTTGGTGATAGAATTCAGGTTTCAGAACTACCTTCCTTCTGCGGTTTCTAGGTATGAATACTCTGCTGTCAGCCTGCAGCCACAGTCCCAGATGAGAATTCTGATGCTTTTGTAAACAGTGCCCCAGCCTAGGTTTCCGCCAGCTTTGAGGACACTGTTTTTACCCTTCAAGTTCAGAAGTGTCACAGAATGTATGTACATGTGTATGTCTCTTTTTATTATTTGTGCCCAGCATGCTGCAATGCAGGTTCTGCCAGGTATGCATATTTTTTTTTTCTGTTTGGTTCACTGATCTATAAATGCTAAGAGCAGTGTCTGACAAAGAGTGAGAGATAGAGTCAAGTCACTTCTTGTAGGGACATTTTCTTCTATTATTTATCTTTTCCTATCTGTTCATTCTGCTCTCACATTGTGGAGAGGTTTTGGAACATACGGGGCTTTCCATCTACATTTTCCTGTGTTTTCTTGTTCTCATAATTTCTGTCTGTCTTTTTTTGTTAAGTTCTAGGAGATTTCCTTTATCATCAGTATTTCTACTTTGGCCTTCAGCAGTGTCTTTTCTTTTGTGCAGGACTTTTATTAACCATTTAAATGTGGCCATCATATTTTAATTTCTAAAAACGATTTTTGTTTTTTGAATTATCTTTTTATGAATATTTTCTTTTTTTATGACTATAGTATCTCCCCAAATCCCTACAAGGATGCTAATTGGATTTTTAAAAGTTTTCTTTGTCTTCTATATTATCTCTCTTTGTGAATCTTGGTTCTTCTCTTTCATGCTGTTGATTTCCCTCATAGGTCTGGTAACCTTTGGCTGTCTGTTTAATGTTTTAAACTGAAACTTAGCATGCAGGTGAGCTGTCTTCTCTTCAAGGTACATGAGCAGAAGATAAAAAGGCAAGCAGGTGAATCTGTCTCTGAAGTAAGGAAGTCTTTATCTTTAAGAGAGTGGTACATGTGATTGCATTTCCCTCCTCTTTAGAATTGCCTATCTTATTTTTCACCTCCGTGTCACCTGTGTGATTCTGAAGTTACCTTACCTATGGCCAGCTCTCTCTGGATCCGACACATACTAAGAGGGACGCCCTATTTATATATGTATTTGTTTACATTTACATATATTTATACTTATACTTTATATTTATATTTAGTTATATATAGTTGATCTCTACATTACTAGAGGGCTTCAGCATGGGTGCAAATGCCACATCCAGCCTTAGCATAAACATGCAAAGGACAAGAAGGAAAGCAGATCCGTACTTCAATAGGCTAAACTCTAATCACCACCCTCTGTGTGACTTGCTCCTGTTCCTGTCCTTTTGTCTGCAGGTGTGGCCTCTCTCTAGAGAGCCAGCACAGAATTAAGAAAGAAAACTGTCACCGCTTCAAGGAACTTATTCTCTCCTCTAGTTGTTTATTTATTCTCTTCCTAAACCAGATCCTCCCTGTTAGATACCTTCTGAAAACTCCCCAAAATCCCTGTCCCTGCAAACAGTGTTTGTTCATATATATCAGAGTTGTTATATACTTATTTCTTTTCTAATATCTTTTCTCTAATTATATCCGGGAAGCGTGGGTGGAAGACAGTGCAAATAGGCATGCCCTGAATGGTAATGAACCAAAACCTGAGGAAGTCCTCTTGCCCACCAAACTAGTTCTTTCTTGCTAACTCCCTTGTTATTTTGAAGGCCTCACCAGTTCAGAAAGGCACAAGTCAATGGTGGTTCATCAGGGTTAGTGAATGCCTGTCTTCCTTCCTTTCTTCCTTTTTACCTTAAGGTCCAAAAATGCATTTTGATCAAGGTGCTGGAGAGGGGCTGGCTGATAGTAGTGAGAAAACATGGCCTAGTGCTCTCAAAGCTTACAATCTGGTGGAGAAGGCAAATATCAACCAAATAAGCACACAGTTCAAATACCTGCTTACAAAGAAGGTACAGTCCCTGAAGGAAATAAAAGCAGAAAGGCCTTACTGGCTCAAATGTCATTTGAAGTGAGCTCTGAAGAACTGAAATTTGTCCAGTGGACCAGCAAGGTAAGAGGTTTCAACAAGATGGAGTCTGAACTTTGGAAGTGGTTAACGCTTTGTTCTAGATGGAGAAACTTAGCTTCCAGGTGACTGACATTGTTTCCCATCACCGTGCGTGCATTTAAAGCCACCGAGTGATACTAGACTTTTTAGGGTGATCGCTTCAAATGGACAGCACTCAAATTTAAACATTGATATCTTTGAACTTCAAATGCTGCCTCCCCTGCCTTTTACATACCTCTGTTAAAACGTTATTAATACTGTCTTAAAAAAAAAAAAAATCAAATGAATGAGAAAATTGCCTCAAAAGAAAATAAAGCTCACACATTGAAGATTAGAAACTGAGAAAAGCCAGCATTTTAGGAAATGGGCAGAGCTGGAAGAAGTTCAACCCTACTACGACAACTTGAATTATTGTAGGACTACATGAGCATTTGTCAGCAGTAACAAACGTTCATACCATACTTACTTTGTTCCAGACATGACCGCAAGCATTTGGTGAATGTAAATTCACTTTTTCCTCCCAACTACCTCATGAAGTGATTAAAGAAATGGAGGCATATGCAAGTTGAGTATTTTACTCAAGGTCGCAGAACTAGTGAATGTTAGAGTCAGGCCTCTAACTCAGATAGTCTGGCTCTAGTCTTTTGCCTCCGTGCTTCTTAGTATCCTGTGATCTCACGTGGGTCTAGGGAGATGCACTCCTATGTGAATACAGGAGCTGGGAATGGAAATACAGCTGCCCTGTTGGTTTTGTAGACCTTGATTTTTTCTAACTCTCCTTCAAATCGATCTATTGCCAAAACCCATAGCTTTTAACTTCATAATAATCCTTACCTGTCATTTCGTTATATTCCTTTTACTAACATTTGAATGTCAAACTTTCTGAATACTGCGGTAAACCCCCAAATGGTTTTGATTGTTTCCTACTCCCGTCATTTTCCCCACTGCTCCCAGATTAATCAAAACACAGCTGCATCCCATACCTATTAGACCAAAAACCTTCCTGACCTCTTCTTACTTACAGACTAACGTCTCCCGGTATCCAGAGCCACCTGTTATTTGGCCTCAACTTCCAAGATCATCAGTCATGGTTCCTGGCGTGCAGCTACTGCTGTCAGCCTGGACTAGGAACCTATTCCCTAGGCATGTCCTTAGCATTTCCAGCTCTACAGCTTTGCCATGCCTCTCAGCGCATTTAGAATCTCTTCCAACTCTATCCTCGCCCCCAGATCTTCCTACCTTGCCTGTTGGAACCTGACCCACCTCACATAACCCAGCATTAGGGCCCTCCTTGACTTTCAGCTGGAATTGATCAAATTATCTTCTGAACTCTTACACTTTCTTTGTACTCTTTACAATAGTCATATGTTGAAAATAGTCAAGGAATTTGTGTGTGAGGACTATCAGTCCCTAGAGGGCAAGTTGTCTGTATACTTACACCCCCTTATAAGACCTGCACTGTGCTTGGCTGACAGTTGGTACTCTAAGTATTTCTGTTTTCCATAAACAGGTGTAGGCTCCCCCTCAGCTGCCTTTTCCTGCCTGATTAATGCTTGCAAAGCAATGCCCCTTGTCATGCTTTCCAGTGGAATGATTCCACTTCCCAAATGCATTCATATCATGGAGTGATTTATGACATCTGTACCCAAACATGCACAGATGTCAAGGATGCTAAGTGACTGGCTCCCTAGTTAAGCCACTTGCAGATAGGATGAACTCTGGACATGATATTTTATCAGGTTGGCTTTCAGCAAAGTGCCTTTCAGATGCTTTAGGGGAAAAAATAAATTTTTCTAAAATTTGTGGGTCATTTTTTGGGAGGGGATGTATTGGTTTGTAAATGGGAATAAAGTTCTGTAAACTCATTTATTTTTATTTAAGAATGAATGGAACTTTTGCAGGGCTTTGTTTTACTAATATAATATTTTTTCACCACAAAACATTTTGACTGGAATTTATTTTTAAGTTGGAGAAAGCAAGTTATTCTATTATATTTATGAACTAGGTATTTTGGATTTTTGACCAGGAAAGTAAGCACCATGTATTGTTTACACTTTATATTTTAGTGATAAAAGCGAGATGTCAAATCAAATATATAGTAGGATTCATTTTTTTAAATTCTTTCATAACTATGTAAGAAAAACCCTGGAGAAAAAAACCCAGCCAAGAAAAATTGTTTATCTCTGGGTCATAGGGTTGTTTTCATTTTGTACATTTCTGAATCAACTAATTGTTAAATAGTTAGCAGATATTATTTTTATGTTAAAACTTTATTTTTAAAAAGTTTCTTTTCCAAAAAATAATTGTGGGAAAGGGAGGTAGTGTCAAGAGTTTTTATAGACCCTATATGAAATTTAGGAATTATAAAAACATCAGCTTTTTAAAAAATTTGTTTTATCGAGTTATTTAGGGTAAAAGTATTTAATTTTAAATGTATAATTCCATACATTTGAAAGATATATACGGTCCTGTAACTAACACCATAGTCATGATATGTAACATTTTTATCATCTGAAGAAATTCTCTTGTGCCCCTTTATGGTTGGTTTATCAATTCCTCCCACTCCTTGTTCCCTGGCCAATATTAGTCAGTCTGCTTTCTATCAGTGTAATTTTATATTTTACAGAGGTTCATATCAATTGAACCATAGACTATATGTATGTAGTTCTTTGTCCAAGGTTTCTTTTCTTTATTTTTTTATTCATGTTCTTTGTGGAGAATCTCCGGCCCTCAGAGATTCCCTAATACCACAGATGAAATGAACCTTCCCAGGCAGCTTGTGCTAGGAGAGAGAAGGCCAGCTAATGCCTGAAAGACGAGAGGCCTGAGTGCCTCTCTCTCCAAAGGTATTTATTGAGTAACAATGGTGGGTGGTGTGTGTACATTTCGTTGTGAAGAAAGAACTTTTTATAGAATGGGAGTTACTATGTTTCTACAACAGTCAAAGGAATGTGGAGGTCTTGTCCCAGGACATGGTCAGCTAGACAAGGAGGCACCAAGGACTCCAGAGGGCTCGTTAAAAATAGGGAGGGTAAGGAAGGTTTAACATCTGCTATGATTACAAAAATAAGTCAAGGAAGTTTGCTGGCTTCAAAGGAAGTATAGAAAATTCTCACAGCCAGGTTCCCACCAAGGGTCCTCTGATCACAGTTTAGGGGCTTGTATGTACCCAGCCTTCCTGGTTTTCCAGTCCGGTCTTACAGACCTAGCCTGGCCCGCATGGGGCTCCACATTCTGCCGCCATTCTGGGAGGATCCCGATAGTTGTTGACTCTATTAGTAGTTCATTCCTTTATACTGTTGAATAGTGATTTGTTCTGTACATGCACCATATTCGTAACTGATGGACATTTGAGTTGTTTCCAGGTTTTGGATATTTGGAATAAGGCTGCTATAAACACTTAGGTACAAGATAATGTGTGAACATATGTTTTTATTTATCTCAATACAAGAGGGATTATTGGGTCACTTGGTAAGAGTATTTTATTTTATAAGAAGTGGTTAAAATGGCTGTACCAAGTGTATGAGAGTACCAATATCCACCTCATCGATACTTTTTATTTTGTTTTTGTATTTATTATTTTGTATTGTCAGTCTTTTTGTTGTTCTCCAACAGTTATTATTTCCTTCATCATATTTACTTTGGATTTGATATGCTCTCATCTTTCTACCTTTTTTTTTTTCTTTTTTAAGTGGAAGCTAGAAAACATGCTTGTGTTCTTTTAATATAAGCATTTAATGCTTCAAGTTTACCTCTAGGTTTACCTTAGTGGGATCCCATTGGTTTTGATATGTTGTGACTTAATTTTCATTCAATTGAAATGATTTTTTAAGTTTATCTGTAACTTTATTTTTTTCACCCATCAGTTGTTGGGAAATATGCTGCTTAATTTACAAATGTTTTGAAATTTTCCAAGGTACATTTTCATTATTGATTTTTAGCTTATTTCTGTTGTTATCAGAAATACCACTTTGTGTATTTCCAAACTTCTTAATTTTTTAAAGATTTGCTTTATGTCTCAGAATATGGTCTACTTGGAAATCACTCCATGTGCACATGAAAAGAACATGCCCCCTGCTATTGTTGGATGCAGTATTTTATAAATGTCATTTTGATCCAATACATTGAAAATGTTTACATTTTCCATATATTAACTGATTTTTATCATTAATTGTTATATCAATTATTGAAAAAGGAATATTGAAATCTCTAGTTATAAAGGTGGATTTGTGTATTTATTTCTTCAGTCTTATCAGTTCTTGCTCTGGTGTTTTGAAACTCTGTTATTAGTGTATGAGAACCTTACAACAGTGTACATACATCTATTTCTCTTCTCCTGATTTTGTACAATTGATATCATGTATTTTATTTTACATATATTATAAACCCAATTACACATTGTTACTTTTGCCATAAGCAGTTATACTTTAAAGAGGTTAAAAATGCGAAAACATGTCTTTCATATTTACTCACCTATTTACCTTTCCTGATGTTCCTTATCCGTTTGTGTTGATCTAACTTTCCATCCCCTGTCATTTTCCCTCAGATTGAAGAAACTCCTTTGATCATTTTTTTAGTGCATGTCTCCTGGCAGTGAATATTTCCATATTTTTGTAGAAAACCTTTATGTATAAAATGTATTTTTATTGGGTAACAAATCCTAGTTTTCAGGTTTGTTTATTTATATTTTCCTTTTAGTATTTGGTACTGCTTTACCGACTTTGGCTTGTCTAGTTTTAAGTAAGTCCACTGTCTGTCATCCTTACCTTCATTTCTCTGTAAATAATATATCTTTCCATCCTTTGGCTATTTTCAAGATTTTTCTCTTTATTGTTGCTGTCATCATATACTTAAGATACTTCTTACCTTGGTTTTCCTTATGGGCAATTGTTCATGGTTCATTGAGCTTCTTGCATTTGTAGGTCTTCATAAAATTGGGGAAGTTGGGAATCATTATTTCTTCTCATGTTTTACCACCATTTCTCATCTCTAAACTCCTTCTGAGGTTCTAGATACATGCATTTTAGACCGCTTGATATTGTTTCACATAATCTTTGAGGTTCTGTTCAATTTTTTAGATTCTCTTTTTTCTCTCTGTGCTTAATGTTTCATAGTTTCTACTGCTGTTCCTTCAAGTTCACAGATCTTTTCTTCTGCAATGTTTTTTCTGTCTGCTGTTACTCTCATGAAGTGCATTTTTCATGTCAGATATTTTACTTCTCACCTCTGGATTGTCTCTTTGTGTATTTATTAAAGTTTTCACTTCTCATCATGCTCACGTGTATTTACTCCCTTCAACATATGGAAAATAATTACAAAAGCTGTTTTAGTATTTTTGTCTACACATTCCATGTTTGTGTATTTCTGCATCTGTTTCCATTGATTGGTTTTTCTCCAGGGTAGAGGTTACCTTTTTTTTTTTTTTTTTTTTTTTTAGGGATTTTTGGTTTTTTTGTTTTTGTTTTAATATTTTATTTCATTATTTTTAGAAAGAGGGGAAGGGAGAGAGGCAGAGAGAAAGAGAGACATCAATGTATGGTTGCATTTCACCTGCCTCCAGCCACAGACCTGACTGGAGACCTGGTTTGCAACCTGGTTACGTGCGCTGGTTGGGGAATCGAACCTGCGACCTTTGGGTTCGCAGGCCGGCACCTTATCCACTGTGCTACCAGCCAGGGCTAGAGGTTACCTTTTTATGCTTCTTTGTATAACTTCCTGTTTTGAATAGATGGCAGATACTACAAATTCTCTATTTTTTGTTGCTGGATTTTGTTATATTCCCTTTCTACTGCTAGATTTTGTTCGAGCATGCCATTAGGGCGCTTGGAATCTTTGATTCCTTTGAAGCGTTGTCAGAGAAGCTTTTATTCTAGAGCTAATTTAGCTCCACTACTAAAACTTTGTCCTTTTATGGGTTCTCCCTGATGCCCTGTGTATCTCCACTTTGGATGTTGGGAGTACAAACTACTGCCATTCCTAGATGAGCTTCCTTAATTATTGTGACTACTTCTTTGCAGTGTTTTCCCCTGGCTTTGGTTAAATCTAAGTTTCTTTTTGTGCATGCTATGATTAATCCTGGGCCAAGGATGCAAGGGACCCACCCCTCTGTACATCTCTGGAACTCCCTGTTGATGTAGTTTCCTCTTCTCAGTAAACTGCTCCACAATTCCTACGCACTGTAGCTACTGCAGACTCTGAAATCTGTCCCCTCAACTTAGTGGCACTACCAGATTCTGTTTGGGTCCTCTACCCCACCCCATGCTTTGAACTGACAGTGATTTTTAGGCGGTGATTAGGGGCACTTGCATGACTCATCTTGTTTGTTTTCCTATTTCCAGGGATCACTGACCTACACAGCTTGTTGTCAATGTCTGAAACTCATTTCTTACACATTCATTCCAGCTTCCTTATTGTTTAAGGTAGGAGGTTAATTTGGTCCCTGTCATTCATTCCATCATGGCCAGAAATGAAATTTTCTTCATCCATTTTCTACTTTAAGATCTACATTCAATATTCCTAGAACACAGAGAAGACTTGAAAGGCAAATCGAGAAGCAAATTACTATGATGAAAGAGGATCTGTGAGCCTAAGTATTTCTATCATAAAAAACATCATTAGTGCAAAACAATAAGGAGCACTCATAAGTAGACCAGGTACCTGACATTGACTTGGAATTGAAGTCCCATGGTTATAAATGAATGATGAAAGCCAACTGCGTCTCCAACAGAGGTGGTTGTTTTCCTAAACTTTTGATTTTGAAGGTTACCCAAGAATAACGCAAAAAGGGGAGAGGGTGTGAATCTTAATGCTGTAAGGAATTTCCCAACCATATTTTCTCTGATAGGTGACCATCCATACTCTGCTCATACATGTTCTGTGTTCAGTCTGTGTCATCCTCTGGGAGGATATATTCTGATACAGGAGGGCCTCATTATTTAGAACCTTCTCTATACCATTCAGCCAAGTAGCTCTTTCTCTATCTTCCTCCTGTGTATCTGCTCTGCCCCACCCCCCATGGATAGCATAGAATGTATTGTGTTAAGTAATTGATGACTATTATGAGGTTCCCCATAAGTCTTTTTTATCTGGACTAAAATCCTCTGTTTTTTTTTAAGAGAGCATGGCTTTCGGGCCCTCTCACCATCCTAGTCATTATTCTTTGGGCAAACTTTAATGTGTTACTTTTAGACTTAACATGTGATTGCTGAAAATAAATACTCTAATTTAAATACAGAGTGAATGGGTCAGTTGTTTCCCATGGCCAGGAAACTAGACTTCTGTGAATGCAGTGTAAGCTGGTACTAACTTTTTTCAAATGTAGAGAGATTAATTTCTAGTCTATCTGAAACCACAGGTGATAAAAAGCACATTTATTTCCCACCCTGTTGATGTATGGCTAGCAGAGGTCATCCCAGAAAGCCATGGTTTATCCATCTGTCTAAGCTTTGGGTGAAGTTTGTGCTGGTTTCGGATTTAAAAATCAGTGTAACTTTCATTCCCTGAATTAAAGCAAGTGCCTACTATTTGAAATGGTCACTTTTCTGAGGAGTATTTTTAAAACCTCTATCAACAATGAGAATGCAGAGTCAATCTAATATTTAGAGGAAAGTTGCTCATCCTGGGTTTTAATGCTGTAATAAGGATACTTAAAGACAGAGAAAGTGGTCTAATGAGTATGTTCATTCCCAGAATCATTTCAGGGGCAAGAAAATAAAGATTTACCCAGTCTCTTCAGAACCAAATTGGAAAAAAGGGGAATAATTCAACCACATTTCACACATCAAATTGATTACAGATGAGTGATCGTAAAATGTGAGAGTTAGGAATAATTTTATAAGTCATTTAATTTAATTCATTTCACAGGTAAAGAAAGTGAGCCTGAGAAAAGGAAAATTATTTGCACAAAGTTAGTTTGTGGTGCAAAAGACCCTCTGACCCCCAACCAACCCCCCACTCCGGGCAAAATTTCTAGTAGAGTATTTGGAATATTTCTTGAAAGAGATCATCTCTTTAAAATTAATTCTAAATAGGGCTCCGAGGAACACCATGACCTCAGTTATAATCACATTAGTATGATTAAGACAAAAAGAAAAGGATAAGCAAAAACTTTGTGAGAGAAATGTTTTAAAGAGTGTAGGACAGGGGGAAGTCAGGGGACTAGAATTATTTCTCTCTCAGTGCATGGAGCTTGTCTCAGTTTTCAGAATGCTCGCAAGATTATGTTGAATTATTTGCTCTTTGAGGTAAGTAGTCAGGCAGGACTGATCTGATGTCTTTCTCTTACGAGGACCCAAAGGCTCAGAGTGAATGAGTGTGGCTTGAACAGGGTAATCAGCTGTCATTTGGCAGAGCTACGATCAAAGTCTAAGTTGTTAAACTTTGCTCGGGGTGGTTTTTGCAGTGCAGCTCTCTCCACACAATGATTAATTATGATCTATCCTGTTAATTACGAGTTTACCTGCTCTTGCATCAGCAGTTCCATTGCCTTTTACTAGATCAATTCATGGACACTGAGTCTCTATTCACATGTAGTTTAATTTTTAATTTGCATTCTAATGCCTGAAAGCAGTATGCTGTCATACAGAGCAATGGCCCTGCAGAATCAGACTGGCTGCAGTGCCACCACTTATTAGCTGTGTGATTTGGGCAATGAATTAGTAGCCTCTCCAAGCTTCTGTGGGCTCATCCATGAACTGGGAATAACACCTACTTCATAATGTTTGTGCAAGGATAAAATGACTGATGAGGAATGCATCTAGCAAAGTGCCTAGTGACTTATTTTCTCCTGATAAGCTTTCCCTCCTCCAACTTGCTCTTCCCAAACTTTAGTTTTGTTTATCGCCCTTAACTTTCCAGTATAACACATCACTTCCTCATGAGTTTTCTTATACTTGTCTAAATGATTTTAAAATGCTTTTAAAGCATGATCTATGATCTATTTTCCCCCTCCATCCATTCAATAACTAGTTGAGTGTGAGTGCCTTCTGTAGTCCAGGTACTTGGATGCAGTAGGTACACCTGGATAGAATACATACCTAGACAGCTGTGGTCCTTCGCCTGGTGGTGCTTAGATTTCAGAGAACAGAAGGGACGTGAATAAATAAATGAAGTCTAGATTGTACTTTGTCCTCATTTGGGGGAAGGATGAAGGAGTTCTAGACCAAGGGAACAGAATGACCAAAGGTTTAGAGGCTTGAAAAGTCATGGTATGTAAGGGGAAAATACTTAACTCTCAATGTGGCTAGGACAATCTTCGTGGAAGGACTCTGGGGAGGGACCCTAGACTAGTATCACCTATGGCCAGATCACAGAGGACAGGCCAGTGGGCATAGTAAGAATAAAATATTCCCATCCTTTACTTTAGGTTTTCAGGAGAGTTTTCTGTTTGCTTGTTTCTTTTGGGAAAAGATGTTGGTTCTTTGACTAATTACTAGTACCTTTATCATCTTATATGCAAATTAATCATGCTTTATGAACTGTTTGATGCAGTCCACTTAGAATAAAATCGATTTTAAGGTTGTATCTCCCGGTTCTAAATCCAGGCATCACTCAACCATCCATCCCTATCTTGCTTCATCTTTTGAGTGTCTACATTGTTGACTGTGTCTCCTTCTCGACATTCTTTTCTCTTCATTGCTGAGATAATATCTCATGAGTCTTCCACTTTTCAAAGTTGACTGTATAAGCATTGGTGTGCGCCTGCTTCTCTCCACAAAATATCACTGGGTCATTTGATTCACTTCTACGGATTCAGCTGCCAACTGGGGGATCTCAAATTTGCATAGCTGAGACCTGTCATGGGTTCTAGGTAGTTCCATTTAGATATCCTACTTCTTCTGACTTCATCATCATCATCTTTTTTTTTTTTCCCCCCCAAAATCTGCCCTTCCTTCTCGGTTTACTATGTCATTCACTTATATCATTCCTCCTTCCTCCATTTTAATGTGCATGCTAGCATAACACTCTTTCCCACTGGGTACCCATGGTCTTCATGTAAAAAGAGCCTGTTGCAGACTGTCCTTCATTATCTGGCCTTGTCTGTCTCAGAGTCTTCACCTATACCTCATATTCCAGGGTTGTTTATGTCTATGAATGTAGTATGCTCTGACACACACCTGTAATATGATAATAACAATGCTAGTAAGCATTGCTTGTGTTCATTGAAGGCTAATTGTGTGTCAAGCACTATGCCAAAGCACTTTAACTTCATTATCTTACATAATCCACACACCATTCCTATGTGGTAGGTTCTTTTAGTGTCCCTGTTTTTGGAAGAGGACACTGAGGTTTGGAGGTTGACAAATTCATCCAGGCTTGCATTTCATAAGGGCTGGAGCCCAGAGTGCCTGCTGTTAGGCATGATGCCATGCTGCCTTTCACATGCCTTGCTCAAGCTGTTTCCCCCTGCCTGGAATTTCCTCTACCCACCTGTTTATTTTGACTGGTTGACTGTTACTGATGCTTTAGGATGCTGCAGGTGTCATCTCCTTTAAGGACACAGATACTCCTCTGTGGTCCCATTGCTTCCCCTTCTCTCGGAGTTGTACACACTACATCATCTATTGTCTACTTTTCTCCCCCGAGGCTGCTAGCGCATGTCACATTCATCTTTTTCTACCCAGAAATTAGCACAGCACCCAGGACACAGTCCAAACACTTTACATAATTTTAGAATGAATAACTTTTTAATTGAAGCCCCAGTTCCCTCACTTACTGGTTATGTGAACTCATGGAGGAAACTGAGGCAGGATCTCTGGCGTTCATAATTTATGTATAATTTATTACAGCAGTGGTTCAAGTGTACAAGGACTGTCCCCAAAAAGTCCAGCCGTTGTTAATATAACGAGAATGGTTTGCATGACGTGGATGTAGCCTGGCAGCCAAAAAGAGTGGACCGGAATGTGCATGTGTGAACAATGATGACTTCACTGTACTAGTGAGCAGGGGCCATAGTTGAAGTTGCTTGAGCACGTGTGGCTGCTGCATTCAAAATGACTGCGCAGGTAGAGCAATGAATCTGCATCAGATTTTGTGTTAAGCTTAAACATTCCTCTGTGGAAACTCTTCAGATGAGTCAGAAGGCTTCACCTACGGACAACTGAGGATTGGCAGCTTCATCACAATGCACCCACCAAGTTCAGAGATTTTTGGTGAAACATCAAATCACCCAAATGACTCAGCTCAGCAGCCCAAATTTGACACCCTGTGACTTTTGGCTTTTCCCAAAACTAAAATTGCCTTTGCAAGGGAAGAGATTTCAGACTGTCAATGAGATTCAGGAAAGTATGATGGAGCAACTGATGGTGGTGGAACTGTGTGAGGTCCCAAGGTGCCTACTTTGAAGGGAATGGAAGCATCATTGTCCTATGTACAATGTTTCTTGTCTCTTCTTCAATAGATGTCTCTATTTTGCATAGTGTGTGGCTGGATACTTTCTGGATAGGCCTCACATACCAGCATCAACATCGCCTGGGAACTTGTTAGATGTGCAGATTCTCCAGCTCTAACCACAGATCTACTAAATCAGAGTCTTTAGGAGGGGGAAGTACCCAGAACTCTGTTTGTAGTAAGCCCTCCACATGATTCTGAAGCATGACTGTATTTGAGAACCACTGGACCAGGGGTTGGAAACTATGACTTGAGGTTCAAATCCCTCCTGAACCCTGGCTGGTGTGGCTCAGTGGATTGGCACCAGCCACAAACTCAAAGGTCACTGGTTCGATTCCCAGTCAGGGCACATAACCAGGTTGCAAGCCAGGTCTCCAGCCAAATCGGTAGCTGGAAACAGGTAAAAGGCAACCGTACGTTAATGCTTCTTTCCCTTTCTTCCTCCCTCCTTGCCCTTCTCTCTCAAAATAATAAATAAAACCTTAAAAAAAAAATCACTCCTGAGAGTCAAATCCCACCTGAGGCCTGTTTTGTCTAGAAAAGTGTGGCCAATCTGCACTAGATAACAGGGTCACCAAGGGCCTTTCCAATTCTCCAGTTTTTTTGGCAATGAGTCCAGTGTGATATCTCTGACTGACAGAGGCCTGCCAACTGGGGTCTGGACCATATGGTCCTACCTTGTTGTGATGTAACCTATTTCTACTCTCCAAAGCTCAGTTTTTTCTTCCTGGAAAAATGACTTTGGGTAAAGTTTCTAAATCAATCAGGGTCCAATTTTTTTTTTAAATGCCAGATATTTTAAACAAGGGAAATTAAATACAGGAAACTGGGTCACACAGATGTTTAAAAGGTGAAGGCATAAAAGGGATGAGCCAAGGCAACCTGACATGAATAAAGCCAGAGGGCAGCTCTGGCCTTTGAACTCAGGGAGCAGAAAAGAAGAGGCCACAAGGAACAATAGGGAACTGGGAGATGGGTCCTGAAGGAGTATGACTCAAACAAAGAAAGACCGCATGACAAGCTTTCACTCATACCTTAAGAAGGCATTGCCCTGAGCCTGGTACTTTGATGGCCAAGTGTTGAACAACCTTCTTGGTTGTAGCCCTGTGAGTGCTTGGCACGTCAAAGGAGCTGTAGCCCAGCAGGTACGGGAACCCCCAGGATTGCAGTCCTACAGCTGAAGACTGCTGCAGGGTGGGACTCCATCTATGGGAACAGCCCTGCTTGGCTGGTCCCAGGACTTGGGGGTAGGGGTGGGGACTGAAGAGTAGAGTCATAACTGCTTGGTGTTGCTGATGCTGCCATCAACTTGACAGGAACTAAAGCTAGAAAAGTGACCCCTTCTCCCCTCCTCCCAACTTCCAGTTTCCCATGAATGCGTTTCATTGACAAAACCTATCATGAAGCCAGAACAGGGAATGGAAAGGGGGAGGGAGGGTCTTGGAGCTGAGACAGGCAAATAACCAGCACAGCCATTTTTGTGATCTTCCAGGTCTGTTCCTACAGGGAGAACTGCATTACATAAATGTATTAATTGCGTGGATAAGTCATGGGTACACTCATGCCTTCTTCACCCACTTCAGACATAGTAAGACGTAACCATCCTTCAGCTTGGTATGAGTCCTGACCTCTGACGTTAGGGCTCTGTAAAGGGGCCTGTTTTACCTCTGGAATATTTTAGACTGAGACAAGAATAAAGAAAAGGAATGCGTTTTGTTGTTGTTCTTGTTGCTATTTTTGAACAAGTTATGTCTCAGGCAGTCTTGTTTCTCAGTACAATGTTCATGAACAGATGAAATGTCAATTCTTCCAAGAATGTTCCAAATACACACTTCTTTTGTCATCTGTATTCACCCCAATTCACTCTGACTTCAGGGGAGGGCCTTTTCCCCCTCCCAAAGGTGCCTCTCCAGCCCTATCTCAGTTCTCAAGTGACTTGAGCTGTCCACTAGGCTACGTGTTTTTATTTAACAAAATACAGTTCAAACACTGAATCACTCAGCCCTCACACAAGCCCCACAATGTGGGTGCTGCTATTAGCCGTATGTTACAGGTAAGGAGTTAAGGCTCAGAAAGATCAAGTTATTTTTCTAAGGGCACATGCTGGAGGAATGGGAGAGACAGGACAGGATTGGACTCATATTGTAGCTTGGACCCCACTGGTCACCACAGTAAAGCATGGTGGACTCCCATGTACCTGTCACCCAGCTCTGCCACATCTGAAAATGCTACCATGTTGGTTTCATTTCTTTCTCTTCTAAGAAATAAAGCTATATTATATTTAAAGGCTTCTGTGTACCTCTCCCTAACCTTCCCTTTCTTTCCTACCTAAAGTAAACCACTATTCAAAATTATATATACTTGTATATAATTTCCATGAAAAGTTTCCATGCAAACTTTTTACCATAGACATTTACTTTATTTATATGTATGTATCCATTAAACAATTCATGGTACATTTCCACACTGTTAATCTTTATTGATATAGCATCCTATTGTACATATCCTTCTGCAGCATTTTTTTTCATTCGACATGTTTCTGAGATTTTAGTTTGATAGGTACATTGAGCCTTAGTTCAGTTAACTGCTGAATAGTAGTCCACTGTGTAGTTTTACTGTTATTTATTTTCCTTTCTGCTGTTGATGAGCACTTAATTTATTTTCAATTACTCAGTATTATAAACAATGTACAGTGAACATTTTTCTATAGTTCTTCTTGGGCACACATGTAGGTTTATGCCAGGAATTTTATTCCTGGATTACCAGGTATACACATCTTCAGTTTTACTAGACACTTCCGCAGTGTTTTCCAAATTGGTCGTAACCATATGTGAGGTATTAGCCCATATCCTTCTCAACATGGGGTATTATCAGGCATTTGCATTTTCTCAGGATGATGGGTCTGGAATGGCTTCCTCTGGCTGTTTTCTTTGGGTTCACCTGGGTATGAGCCACATGATGCAATTTCACTGCCTCATATCTTGGTATGTGCCATTTCATTTCACCTGGAATGGTTTCCTATTTCTCCACTTAGCAACATCTATTTTTCCTTCATGACTCAATCAAGAATTTCTGTGAAACCCCCGGTGGTCCACCTCCTTCCAATGCATTTTGTTGCTTTCTCTTCTTTTTGTTCCACAGCACTTAGATCCCAACTAGGCGAATATTTCTGTCGGTTACCTTGAATAATTATTGCATGCCCCCTTCATTCTCCAAAGGGACCCAGTTTGGACAGTGAATCAGTGGTGGCCTTGATATTAATTCTGTAATGGCCTTTATTGCAGTTTCCTGACATCCCATGTTGGCCCCATTTTTTTCCTCTTGCAACTTTAAGATCTCCTAGACCACTGATTTCTTCATCCAAAGGGCCAGACTTTCAGAATTCTCTCCATAAATGGCTTGTTTCAGCCAGTCACCCCTCTTGTCACCCAGAAGGATGGTTTTAAGTCACTTGTGTTTTATCCTTTTCGAATGGGGCCTGATTTGACCCAAGCCCACCTCCTTCTTGCCAGAGAGAAGTGCTAGGACCTCCACCTGTGAAGCAGTTTCATCTCGCTTTCTTTTATTTATTTTTAAAAGATTTTATGTATTATTTTTACAGAGAAGGGCAGGGAGGGAGGAAGAAAGGGAGAGAGAAATGTATGGTTGCCTTTCACCTGCCTCCAGCTAAGGACCTGGCTGGAGACCTGGCTTGCAACCTTGTTATGTGCCCTGGCTGGGAATTGAACCAGCAACCTTTCGGTTTGCAAGCCAGTGCCTTATCCACTGAGCCATCAGCCAGGGCTCATCTGACTTTCTTATTAGCACACCACCAAGAGGAAGGCACTGTGAAATCAACAGCTGAAGTATGAGAAGGAGGCTGCTTTCTGTTTTTACTTCAGGTATTGTTTAAGAGTTGAGTTTCATGAGATAATAATTAGAATAAGCCATTGTGTTCCAGTATGTGAGACTAGATACAAAAGCTTATGGATTCAAATTATTCGTGAAGCTAACAAGAGACCCATGCAGAAAGGGAATTACTCTTCAAATAAGGTGCCTTGCAGAATGAAAATAATAATAAAGTGATATCAATAGCCTTTGGTTGCCATGGAAATAGTAGTTCACCTGCCCCTGTTAGGTACTGCAGTTCATTTCACTATATTAGGTGTAAAAGAAAATCACGCTGTATTTTCAACCATATCTGATATCTAAAACATTCACTGGGTATAGTAGTAATGGGTGTGTGTAGGATTACACATTTGAGTTTGTGCAGTGCTGTGACCTCCCTGTTGGGTTTAGAAGGCAGAACAGTCTGTACTTTTAACTTAATTCACGTTGATTTGTGTGCATGAGATTAGACATGTTTGCCATGCCTGTGGCCCCTTTTGTATGTTTCAGACTGCTTCCAGTTTTAAATTCCTGCCCTTCTTTTAAAAGTCTATATTGCATTGAAAATGTATTTATGGCAATAACAACTCAAAGATTCCAAAGGAGTCAGACCTTCTCAATTTCTACTTTTGACTAACTTGAGGCTGGAGGAAAAGGCACTACCATGTATTAAGCCCATGCTATGGCCAGGGAACTATGCCAAGAACTTTGCAATTACTATTGTTGTCAGCCCTTTAGATATGAGAAACTCTTGATTGTGTGTATGTGTGTGTCTGTGTGTGGTGTGCGTACATGTATGAGTGCAACTTAGTATTGGAGAAGAGAGATGATTTGCATATAAACCTTCACATGATTAGTGATAGAATCCAGCGTGATTTCCAATACATGGTGGTGAATTGGTAAACATGTCCTTCTAGATTTACATTATTGGATACAATTAACTAAATGTGTTTGTACTTCACATGTCCAGGAGTTGAAATCATTATCAGCCACCTCACTATAAGCCAGATATCTTGTTATTTTTCTCAGGGCATCCCTTGATATGTGCGTAAGGACTGCATATATGGAGCAGAGACAGAAATGGAATCCATTCTTTGCTTCCATGTGACTCCTCAGGTCCCGTAGACTGAAGCAAGTTTCTTGTGTTAGTCTGATCACTCTCTCTCACTTCTTCCCCTCCCCAGGGGCTGCTTCCAAGTCAGTCTCACTTCATTCCATTAATGTTATCCAACAGTTTTGCAACTCATCTCTTAGACAGAAAGGTCAACAGGCCCTGGTGCATGCTCTTTAAAAGGCTGATAATGTCAAGATAAATGCATTCTCTTAAATCTGTTTCTAAAGGCTAGAATCATTCATGCATTTCTGGGAGAGGATAATGACATCAAAATTATTACCAAGAGCCAGTCCCTGCAGTCATCAGGGCCAGCTGGGATTTGCCACTTGGCTGGACAGAAACCTCCACCACCAAACGTGTTTCCATCCTTGGTGGATTTCATTTTAGGGTGCAGAGAGCAAGTCATCCGTTACCCTGTACTCTGCAACAGGGGTGAGCAGGCGTTTGTACTTGACATAAAAATTCTTGACATTTAAAAAGTCTGTCTCAGATGAGGCATATATAATGTGTGAGATAAATAAGCATATAGGGTTGTGGTCAATACATTATAGAATAGATCCAGTTTCTAGCTTGACCATGTGGCTTCTTTATACTTGGACAGGAAGTGGAACCTGCAGCTAAGGAGCTGTCAGGTTTTTAGAAATATCTGTGGTCAGGATTCAGTGGCTCGTACTACTCAGTTTCTTTACTTCCCTCTGGAGATTCAGATTCAAAGTGACAATGAAGGGTTCAGAGACACCACGGCCGGTACTTTGTTCTCGTTAATCTTCTACAACAATGACAAGAATATCATTTATGAGATAAGGTAGGAATTTTTGGATTTTACAGAGATATATGTATATGAGGGTCTTGAGAGGTAGGGCAACTTGCCCAAGGTTGTGTGACATAGGTCTTAAAACTCCCAAATGTGTGCTTTATTATTGTACCTCTGCTTCAAACTCAACAGGATTATTGCCAAGGGCACCATGATACTCTAAATTGGTCTTGCTCATTCTAGAATCAGAAACAACACTCGAAAGTTGTTTGAATGTGATTAGACTTGTTGCCTGAAGGATGTTTTGACATCATCTCTTGAGAACTTAAACATGAAGTGATAATTGTCCACCTCCTGTGATGGCCATACCTATACATTAGACAGGGTGAGGGTCAAGGGAGCCTAAGTGGGCCCTTTCTGTCTTCTGAGATGTTACAGAGGAAACTGGGAGAAGGAAACCTTGAGAGCAAATTCAGCAATGAATAAACATGAAAGGGCTCAGTGAAGTTACTTGATTCATTTATAATGTAAAACTGAAAATGTTCAATATCTGCCACTGGAAAACCTTAGATCTTGATATGTTTGGGGTATTATACACCCTCAACAGGAGCCATCCAATAGTTCCAAAGGACAGAACAGAACAGGGTTGAAGGCGCAAAACCAGAAAAAATACATTCTTTAGGCTACCAGCTGGGAAGAGCTTCCGTGACAAACTGGGTGAGGAAAAAGATAAAGGTTGAAATGTAGAAGTTAGCTTTTAGCCTCCTCATGACCCTAAAAATCATGTCATCAAAACAGAAGTTCCACAGGCACCCAAAGAGCTGGGATTATGTGGGTGCACGTTAGCAAGGTGGACAATCTAATTCCAAGATGACGTCCACTGTCCTGTCCTGTCCTGACCAGTGCTGCCCCTTTGTAGCCAGTTGCTCACAACACCCAGTGTGGTTCCTTCTTCACCCCTAGTAGGAACCTTAGTTGCTTGTGTGGGTTCTGAAGCCGCCCCAGGCAAAGGCCACCAGCATTCACAAGTGGTGGAGTCAGCTGGTAGAACCTTATCCTGGGAGAGACCCACTGCTGAATCTCAAGTGGTATCTTCAGTTGTACCTTACAACCCCAAAGGGGTTTTGTGTGAGTCGTCATTTTTACCAGTCCGATTTTACAGAAATGCTACAAAGCATGAAACACGTCAAACAAGCATCTTTTTTTTTAAAGGTTTTATTTCATTATATTTTTTAGAAAGAGGGGAAGGGAGAGAGGCAGAGAGGGAGAGAGACATCCATGTATGGTAAACAAGCATCTTTTTAATACGATCCAGAATAGTTCTGTGGAAGGTACATCTAGATGGAGAAAAATCACCTACTGGTGTACTTTTCCTGTTTGTTGGCTTTGTAGAGAATGAGTATATTTGAAAGTGAGAACACACTGGTTACCCATTTTATTATTAATAAATGCTGATCCTACATCTATGTTCCCTTTCTAAAAAAAAAGAAAGGTGGTGGTGTAAGATTTTGCCAAATATAACTTGGCAGCCCCTGCATTTTGCAAATAGCATCCTAATACCCTGTCGGGCTGTTAGTGCCCCTCGTAAGAGCTCATCTAGTTCTCACTTTTATTATGACCTCATTTATCTTTCCATGCCTGGGAGGTGGGGAGTCAGATATTATTACTTGCATTTACAGAGGGGACATTCTGAAAGGTCAGTCAATAAAAAGTGATGGTCAGTAAGCAAGTGCAGTGGGCCCAAATCAGCCCAACTCACCAGTGTTTCCTGGGATGTCTGATCTCAGCGTTCCTGGCCCAGGGGCCCAGGGGCCCAGGAAAAGTGAGATTCTCCCCTTTAATCCTAATCAGGCCTGCCCCTGCTTAGCTTCCGAGGTCGGGTGCCTTTAGGATGGTTTGACTGTAGACCAGGGAGGTTTTGTCAAGTGATGGCCTTTGTCTCCTACTTGTCCCGTGTTGTCCCCTATTAGAGATACTGTGTGACCTTGGGTAGATTACTCAGCTTCTCTGACTCGCAGCTCTATCATCAGAAAAGTGCAGATAATAAATAATATCTGCTTCAATTCCAGGAAGGGATGCTTTTCTAGGAAAGATTAGCACTGGTTCTGAGTTGAAGTGACGAAAAGAAAGGGGTGTGGGGTGTGGGTCTAGCTCTTTCTACAGAAACAGACAAGGTCACTTGGGTTTCTTTCCTGCCTACATAGACATTTTACAGTTAATGTCTGAGTACCTTCTTACCCCATTTTTCCTGTGAGTTTCAACTTTCCCATTATGCCATCCTAAAACGTAAAGTGATAGATCCCTGAAAAAATGTATGGTAGTGTGGGATGCTTGGAATGACTTTTATTCTTTGTAAATACTTCAAATCTTCCATAATTATTTAAGAAATCTAAAATTGGGATGAGCCAGAGACAACATGAGATCCTAGACTCCCAGAGTACCCAGCTGGGAGAGACATCCGGGGATTAGAGTTCAAGTTTCCTTCTTGTACAGGATTTAGAAAGGAAAGGGGAGGGGAGGGGAAGGGAGATCTAGTGAGGAGATTCCAAGAAGAAAGCCATTTAGTTTCATTTTCTTTCCTTGAGGAGGTCCTCTCCTGTCACCTGCCTTTGTTTATGAAAACGAGGTCATTGGAGGGTAAACAAGAAAGAGGGGGACAGCAATGGGTGCCTTGAGTAGAGGACTAGGGGAGTTGTGTGTGAGGGGAAGGTAGGGTTCCCCAGTGTTGGAACGACAGTGATGGTTTGGAGGCAACCCAGAGATGATTGAATTTGCCTTAAGGGCCACGTATGCGCACCCCACTTTATGAAGCAGGATTCTCACCTCCAGGTGGACCCCTACAGACTCTCCCCCTGGAGAAGATCCTTTATATCTCCAAGACTGAGCGATTCATTCATAAATGAGAACCCATATCTGCTAGATGAGTAACCTTGGGCAAATTGGAGAAAGACTATTGTTGGTTTTCTCCTGCAATTTAAGGGATATTTTATATACACTTTCTCTATATTTAAAGTATGTATTTTTACATAGGATGAAATTTTTTGTTATCTGTTCCCTCAGCCACCCCTTTGGGTGCCTCCCTCTCTTCTCTTTTATCATCATCCCCTTCTTTGTCCACTGCTTGAAAAGCAATCATCAAATCTATTTGTCTCAACAGAGTTGCCTTTCGCCTTTCAAAAATGTTGATATTCTACCCATGTTCCACTTCGCTACAATCAAAAATATTTTAAGATAAATGAGGACAGGAAAGGTGTTCATGAATAGAAATGGCAGTGCCCTGATTTTATCTATTCCCATTAGGTGCCTTATCCATTTGGTTTAAGTGGCAGTTAGATATTTTTTAAATTATCCCCTTTTAAAAATGCAGTGTATTCGAAGCAAAAAGCCATCTAGTCCCCTGTGAATGAGCCTTAGGAAATTGCTTTCCACTGTCAATACTTTTCAGCAGGAGCCATGATGAGGAATGTGTCCATTCTGAAGTATGTGCTCTTTCTCCTTTGAGACCTTGCTTATGAATCATTGGAAAATTCAGAACCATATAAACTACCATTGAGTCCTCTAAGCTCTATGACAATGAGTAAATTAGCTTTATCCCTTCCCTGTTACTACTAATTATGAAGGACAATGGAGCAGGACCATGGTTGTGACATGGTATGTGCCTCATGGAGTCTGTTTGGGGTACTGGTCTCCCAATATGGAACTTAGCTCATGCCATCACACAGACCATGAGGATCAATGCCACTTCAAGGCAGAACAAATATTTCTTCTGTTTATCTTCAATAAAGGAACACACAGTCAGTTGTAACATGGCAGGACCATGTACGATGATAGCCTCTGACTTCTTTCTGATAATAATGATAATCTTTTCATTTCATGATTATCATCACAGTCATCAATACCGTCAGTACAATCATCATCATCGTCACCATCGCCGTTATTATAGCTCTGACTTATTAAGCAATTACTATGAATAAGACACTATTCTGAGCACTCTGCATATTTATTATTTCCAATCACTACAAGCCTGTAAAGTAGTTATGCATGATTCTCATAATAATTTAAGAAACCTGAAGTTTAGAGACAGGAAGTTATCTGCATTTAGAGGGAGGCCTGGTCATTATCTGTGGAGAAGGAAATATCTTGTCAGGGCCCCAGAGTGCTTTTGGATACCTTCTAATGCAACACTCCACTTCCCCTTTGACCTGGTTTACTTCCTCTGCGTCTCTGTGGTTGGGGATTAGAGGCAATGCCTTGTGTTGTAGAAGCCCTTCCATTACCCATGGGTCTATAGTGAGGGTCCTATGTGAATGAGCCTGAGAGCAACTGGAGACTAGGGCAGCAGGCCTAATTTTAATAGGTCTGAAATTATTGCTTTTTGATACCTTAAATTTTGCTCCCATTTCACATGTGTGACTAAGTGTAAATAGGACTAAGCAGGTTGTATGTTCAGTCTATGAAGAGGATGTACAATATAAGGAGTATCACCTCAAAAGGGAATGTTCTCCTGGCCATTGAGGGTTGGCTTATATCAGATCCATTCTTTTGCTGAGAATTGGGTAACGTGTAAAAACAACTTTCAAAATATATCAGAAGGAATCATGGAGTGACCAAGGTTGCCAAGACCTACATGCCAAGACCTTCAAGAACTGGAAGAACATTCCTTTCTGAAAAGTTGTATTGAGTTATAAGGATTCTGGATATGAGTATTATGTCATTTATGGGTCCAGCAAATATGTCACATTCATCTATTTATCCCATTTTTCCTTCATAGCATGTATCTTTTGTGTCTTGGTTTGTTAACCTCCCCCTAATCTAAGGTTATAAAAATATTCTTTCCAAGTTTTTATAATGTAGCTTTCACACTTTGGTAGTTTATCTATATGGTATGAGATAGGAATCCAATTTTTTCCACATAGTCAGTTGACTTAGTAGATTTATTGATTAAGCAGTCAATCCTTTTGTCTATGCTGATTTTGAATGCCAATTCCATTGTATTCCAACTTCCAATAAATACATGTATGTGGTTGTGACCTTTTCCTTTGTCCCCTTGGTTTGGTGCCCTACAGCGTATACTTGTGTTAAGTCCCAAAATCTGTCATGATGAGTCATCACTCCTTATACCTCTCAGCTTGCCTTAGTCCTTTCCTGTTTCATATAATTAGACTTGTAATTTCATTAATTTTAAGTGTATAATGTTGATTTTTTAAAAAGAATCTTTTAATATAGTTTAATTCCACTTTCATTTATTATGTGGTCATATATACAAGTATAGAAGAACTTCTGTTACCTTTTGTCATATTTTTATTTCTTGTGCTTTATCTTTGCTTCCTCTAGTTTCCTATAATTCTATTTATATTCATTCAATAGTTTATAGCTTATACCATGCATCCATGAATTAACCAAACCTAAATTTAATCATTATAGCAATCTACTTCTAAATATTTAAGTACTTTAGATATTGCAAAAGTAAAAGTGGACGTCAGTAAAATACGCTAATCAAAGACATGAGAAAACTAACACACCACAAGTATATCTTCAAGTAAGTTATTGTCTTTTAGAAGGTAACCTATTTCTATTCTCTGTGTCTCTATGTCTTTTTTAATGTTCTATATGTTGTATATGTGCTGCATTCTAGGTGGCTCCCTCTAATCTATTTTCTAATTCTCTATTTCTCTTTTCTGCTGAGTCATGTTGTTTATATATTCACTGAGTTTTTATTTTATTCTTTTTTTTTAAGATTTTATTAATTTTAGAAAGAGGGGAAGAGAGAGAGGCAGAGAGGGAGAGAGGGATCCATGTATGGTTGCTTTTCACCTGCCTCCAGCCACAGACCTGACTGAAGACCTGTTTTGCAACCTTGTTATGTGCCCTGACTGGGGAATTGACTCTGTGACCTTTGGGTTTGCAGGTTGGCGCCTATCCACTGTGCTACCAGCCAGGGCTTATTTTATTCTTACATTTAAAATTTTTATTAGTCAATTGTGATTTCTTCTTAAACCTGGTTTTTCTTTAACCCACATGGGACCCTGTTCTTTTGTTATGAGTTTTGTCTCTTCTGTTGCTTCATTTTTTTTTTTTTTTTGCAATTATACTTAATGTTATCTCTTTATATTATTTCTAGTTCTTGCAGCACAAATTCTCACTTTCATTTTAGTTTCTGGCTCTTTCCCATGTTGACATATTTTCCCATGTTGTTTTGTTTAGGTTAGGAATTTTCTGTTCAGTGGGTGTTCTTTTGGGATGGAGTTCTTTGTGAGAATGGTTATAAAAGTATTTTATCAAATGATTTTTTGTTTCTCTCAGATCCCTAGGGTTTGTGTTATACTTTCTTAGTTTAGCATCTTCTTATCATGCTTGGTACAAGATTTAAGTTAAAATTTCTGGCCCTGGCTGGTGGCACAGTGAATAAGGCACTGGCATGCAAATCCAAAGGTTGCTGGTTCGATTCCCAGCCAGGGCACATACTCAGGTTGCAAGCCAGGTCTCCAACTGGGTCCATAGCTGAAGACAGGTGAAAGGCAACCATACATTGATGTCTCTCTCCCTGTCTGCCTTTCTCCCTTCCCCTCTCTCTGAAAATAATAAATAAGATATTTTAAAAATAATAATTAAAAAAATAAAATAAATAAATACAATTTCTCATGTGGCACACATTCCTGACCAGGCAGCAAATGATGTTGATATTTCCCTAATTAGATAAAAGTCTTCCTAATTCTCTGTCTATGGCAGAGGAAGCCCTTTTAGCACCAGTCCAGAGCATAATGAGAATAACTACTCAACTTTAAAGCAGAACATTTTGATAATTAACACCTTCCCAGATTCCCTTTTATAGTCAAACCTGCCATTGTTCAGTCTACTTTTATGAAGAAAATTTATTCGATATTGAAAAATCATTAGACTATTAATCATAAAACATTAAATTTGATATCATGAAACTTCATAGGTAGGACAGAATAGACTTTTCTGTGTGACTCCCATTTGTTCCTTTAACAGATATTTATTAAACATACTGAACTCAATTTCACTTTTAGCCATTTATTGACTTCTCGTGCAGTATTTTCTTGTTAAATAAGTAAAGTAAGTACATCAGAATAAAGCTGTCAATGGCCTTTTACATCTCTAGAATTCTATAAAACTTGGGCTTTTGCACAAGAGAGACACTGATTAGCATTTGAGTTGACAGGAGCTCCTGTTATCAGAGGAAGCAATATGGTACCCCAAGTCCTCATACAGACATGGACCTGATTCTATGCTTTGTTTGGGGGTTCACAGATCTATATTCAAATTTTGCTGCTTCTTTCAGCTGTATGGTCACTGTTAAGCTACTCATTCCCTCCAAACATCAGGTTAAAAAAAAAATCTGTAAATAACATTAGTAATGCCGAACTAGTAGGGTTGTTATGAGAATTCAGGATTTTGGGAGAATTGGAGCCAGTTACGTAACCCCACTATTCCCCAGTCTTCTCATCTGTAACATTGAGATAATCATCACAGAATTGTAAGAACTTTGTAAGGATTAGAAGAAAGTTTGTAATCAGTTGCTTGGGATAGTATTTCATACATGGCAAGCTACTGTTACCAACTCAGTTCATGGCTTACTGGGGCAGAAGGGTGGAAGGTCCTCCTGGCCAGGCTTCCTCTCATCCCAGGCACATCCATGCTCCCTGATGCAGCGCCTGGCTCATCCTGGAGGTGTGCTTGCCCTCACTCCTGTCTGTCCTCACATGCAGTTCCACCTGTTTTGCCATGAATGGCATTAAGTCACCACCAAACCCTTGAGGCTAATTACCTGGGAACACAATGCTCATTTCTTTTTGATTTTCCACTGTGCCCTTTCGTGATGCTGAAGTCATTTCTCCATCAGCAAGTACTTCTGTCCCATTCCCTTGAAGACTTTCCCTTCCCCACAAATCCATACTCCTTTCTCCGTAACCTGATTCCCTGTAGGCTTCCTTATGTCATGTCACTTACAATATGTTGTAGTCCTTGTAGTATTATTACATGTCTATTCCACATAATTTCCACCACAAAGTATGAAACCAGCTATCCTATGTGATAGACCATTAATATACAGCGAAGAAGAAGAGGAAGAGGAGAAAAAGAGGGAGAGGAGGAGCAAGAGGAGAAGGAGAAGAGAAAAATACCTAAACGTACTTTTGCAAATAGACCTTGTTTTCCTCATTTGCTTTAATAAACTATCTCATGTTTTATATATAGGTTAATATAATTGAATAAAATTGTTTACTATTAACTGCCTGTTATGATGAACTATTCCACTTGATCACAACCAGGGGAAAAAATAAATACATAAGCTAGTAATACTGTAATTTTTAAAATTACCCAACATACGTGCACCAGAGCATACTGTCATGTTCATGACCTTGAGAGCAAAGTACTTACTTTTACCTGATCAAAGCAGAAACTCAAGTCTAAATTTACAGAGTTGATCCTATGGTCTTTGAACCCTGGAGACATTGCTGCCTTAGTGAATGAAAAACTCTCATCATCATCTTTGTCATCATCACCATCATGTAACCGTTATGAGAAATGGTTATGATAAATGACCATAAATTACCCTATAGATGATGGGTGTATATTACAGTTTTAGGAGCCATGCATACTTTTCTGTAACCCTCACAGACATTCTGCAAGGTTCTGAATTACAATTCCCAATTTTCAAATACAGAAAGAAAAGCTCAGTAGGGCTGTTATCTTCCAAAGAAGGTAACTTGAAAAAAAAAAACAACTTGACCTTCTTGGCCCTACTGCTTGTCAATTTGTAGCATTCCACTCTTTATACTGCTTCTCATTTTCTGTTGCAAATTTCACTAACACTTGACTTTATTCCCTGATCATAGAATTTAAGCTTTCATTGCATATGTAATGGTGGAATGAATTTAGCCCTTCAATTTGGTGACATCAATCAACTTTGCTAAATGTAATTGAAAAAAGACATGATTTTTTAACATAAAAATATTAATAAATACTCCTTGAACAAATATAAAAATAATGTAAGTGGCATAATCTTTTGGTTTAAAATGTGAGTTGAGAATCATAAATATTTCTTATCCTTTTAAAATTAAATACCTTAGAATTATAAATTCAGAAGAGAAATATTCTAGTAGGTTACAAAGGACCATTCTTCAAGGATTCTCTGTTGGGTCGATTCTACTTTAAAGAGAAGAAAAACATTAAAATCTGCTGACTATTTAGTAGCAAATATTAAGTCACTGTTTATAATCTGTTTTTCTAAGTATGATACAAATTAGACAGATCTTAGTCTAAGAAAGTTTTATAGCCTTATAAGAAAGGGAATCTACATGTCCATAAATTACTATCCTATAACATAGAAAATAATAAGTGGCATAAAAGAGAGACGTTAAACTACTCTACAAATTTAAGGGGGAAAATGTAATTTTCAGTTAAGTGTATAAAGGAAAGGTTTATAATAGAGGGTTGGTGCTTGAAGGATAAGATTTAGACCTGTAGTGTCTTTATAGTTTAGTATCCATATTTTTAGAGATGAGATCGATGGATACTGTGGCAGAAGGAAGCCTTTTTATCTCTCCCAGGAAACATTCATTGAGTACTCTTGTGCCAGACACTGTACTAGGTGCTAAATTCAAAAAGGTAAAGAAGCATTTCCTGTCTTGAAGGACTCCTTAGTTTGATGTTCAGGCTGAAGACTAGGTTAAAGGGGAAACAGTGTGGGCAATGGCTGGAAGAGGCATCAATCGGTCTTTAGAAAAAAGAAGGTTATACCAAAGCAGGAGTAAGAAATAAGCTCAGATAGGAAGGCCACTCTATTCATTTTTAAATTCAATTTTTATTTCAATTTATTACATTATCATTGCTTCATATACATAACTTCTAATGACAGTTGAGACTGAAAGTGCCTTTCAAAGTTTCTTTAAGAGGGAGGGACTAGGAAATCAGAAACTTCTGAGGATGTCTGCTACTGATTCTAGTCCAGATGACATTGTGAGTTGGTATTTTGAGCCCCCTTCTGCTTCACACCAAAGTGTAAATTATTTAGTTTCTCTTCCATGTCCCACCAAAAAAAGAAAGTATGAGATCCCTTGTGCACTCCCAACTTCCAAGTAATTTTTGTTGAAAGCCTCATCTTTTCAATAAAAATTCTGTGATATTTTATCTAGTCAAGAATTCTGAACATACTCATCTTAAATTTAGTTTTAACTTCCTCTATTATTTTCATTCCATCTGGAGTGTATTCACATTTTAATTGACTTTATTGAATTCCTTAGCAATAGCTTTCCTCTAGGGTTTTAGAACTTTGTTTGCAAATGAATCCTCTGGAAACAAGCAGTAATGAAATAGGAAACAAGCAATAAATGATCAACAAAGTCAAAACTGGCCCTTTGAAAAATAAACAAACCAAATTGCATTACAAAGTACAAAGGCAGATTGATTAAGAAATAAGACAGACTGCACAAATAAATACTACAAGTAATTGAAAAGTAATATAACTATAGATACAGTGGAGCTATAAAAATCTTTAATATTATTTAGATAAGTTATTTAACATTTTAGGAGATAATTTTCTAGAAAAGTAGAAATAATTGAACATGATTTAAAAAAAAAAAAAAAGAACCAGCCTTGGCTGGTGGCACAGTGGATAAGGCACCGGCCTGCAAACCTAAAGGTCACTGTTTCAATTCCCAGTCAGGGCACATAACCAGATTGCAAGCCAGGTCTCCAGCCAGATCTGTAGCTGGAGGCAGGTGAAAGGCAACCATACATTGATGTTTCTCTCCCTCTCTGCCTTTCTCCCTTCCCTTCTCTATAAAAATAATAAATAAAACCTTTTTTAAAAAAGAGAACCAGTAACTATTATAGAAGTGTTTTCCATTGAAGACTATAGATATAAATGGATTTTTGAGTAATAGTGCCCATATAATAACATAAACTGTACCAGAGAATAAGAAAATAAGGGAAACTGCCCAACATATTATTTGAGGCTAATATAGTATTCACACCAAAATCAGATGAAGATGGAAAAAATATATAAGCTATTGTCATGTATGATTACATATAAAAATATTATACATAAATAAAGCACTAGCTAATTAAATCCAACAAAATATTAAATATTCTCTGTTTTTTTACATAATTTTTCCAGGAATATGACAATGGATTTCTACAATAAAATTTTATTATAATTTCCTACATTGATTAAGGAAAAAGTTACATTGTCATTTCAATAGAAGCAGAAAAATTATTTTTTAATTTTAGCATTTTTCATAATAAAATTATTTTTGAACTGAGAATCAAATCAAACTTCTTTAACTTGTTGAAAGATATCCACCAAAACCCTACATCAAACACCTAACTTATGGGAGAAAGGTAATAAATACTTCCAGTAGGGACAGGTACATAAAATATTCTGTGCACTGCTAGCATTTAAATTTGTTGTGAGAGGTCCCATCCATGAAAAGACAAGAAAAACTGTAGAAGTAGAAAAGAAGAAAAAATAATTCTTACTTCTTGAATATGATATGATTATCTATATAGAAATGTGAAAAAAACAGAGTCTAACTGTTAAGAGCATTTAACAGGTTTATTGGATATAAGGTTAATTTGCAAAGATAATGAAAATCTTTTTAAACATCAGCCAGAATAAAATAGAGGATAGAATATGGGAGAAAAGGTACCATTGACAGTAATGACTACAAGGACCTATACTATGCATATTATATGTGTGAAAGTGCTTTAACAACAAGCAAAAAACTTATAATTGAAGGATTAAAAAATATTGGACAAAAGGGAAAGAATCATTATTGACAACAATGGCAAAAGGCTAATTCTCCCATATTAATCAATTCAGTAATAGTTTAATCATATCCCAAGAAAATTTAAGAATTACCATGACATTTTTAGAAAAGATATTTATACACAAAAACTTTACTACACTTAAAGTAAATGAAATGGATATGCTCATTTCAACACTGATAAATCTCAGTTAATTTTGGGTGAATCAGCAAATTGCAGAGTAAATACTATGATTACAAGTCAACAAACACTGTGTTGTGTGGATATAACATATATATATTATATATAATATATAAAAATATAAAAGCAATGAAAGCAAGGATCATAAAAAATATAAGGAACATCAATTACATCTAGCAAAAGAGGAGAAGGTGGGTTTTAAAATGATGAATATGAGTCTTCCACTGTATTTGCAATGTTTTCATAAAAAGAAATCAGCTGAAAGAATAGCATGGGTTAATATTTGTTAAGTCTGGGTGTGTGTGGGGAGGGGTACATGACCTCTTTGTATTATTCTCTATATTTTCTTGAACATATTACAATAGTTGATAATTTTTGGCACAGTTATGTCCCATCCCTTCTTGAGTTTAGTTGGTTGGGATTGGAAGGGTAGAGAATAGAGTAAGTTGTACATCATTACTTCATATTTCTTCCATAGGGAGCTGCTTGGTTCACTACTGTAGTGACTAAGTTCTGTCATCGTGGAATTTCAGGTGTAAGTGGAAGCAAAAATTGTATTAGGAGCTACTTCCTTCTAGAGAGACAAAGACCAGATCTCTGATCATTTTGCTGTTGATCAGGGATTTGGAGCAAGTGCCTTCTGCATATTTTCTCTCTGGGACTCAATACTTCACAGTCTACATCAGGTGATGGAAGTTACAGATGGGCATTACCTCTAAGACCCATGGAAACTCTGTGCAAGATGGAAATGTTGACACTTCAGGGCAGTTTTTGTCATTCTTTTTTCACCTTGAACCCTTAACTTAATTTTCCCTTATCATGTTTCACATTTCTTAATTTGACACTCTTCTTCTATGTCCAGGTATGGAAAATAAACCTGGTTTAGCCCTGACTGATGTGGTTCATTGAGTTGGGCATTGTCCCACAAACCAGTATGTCACTGGTTTAATTCTCGGTCAGGGTACACGCCTGGAGTGTGGTCTAGGTTCCTGGTTAGGGGCATGCAATTCACACATGGATGTTTTCTGCCTTTCTTCCTCTCTCTTTAAAAATAAATTAAAAAAAAAATTTTAATGTAAACCTGGTTTATGGACCCACCATTTTCCAGCCCCTGGTTTCTCACAAGATTAGTTAATAGGGGTCAGTAGAGTCAAGAAATCAATGCATTTTAGAGAAGGTTCTCAGAAACCAAGGGTTTTTGAGGATATAACAGGATCTATTTGGAAAGCTTGTCATTACATCAATTGTGCAGCTCACATCTTCACCAGAGTCCCAGATGAGCTGCTCTGGACCATGAAGTTCTGGTAGAGTTTCCAGGCATGAAATAAATGGCTTTGACAAACTGCTCTCCAAACTAGTGAAATAGAGCTCTCCCAGACCAGATGGAACACTCATCATGTTTACTATTAGCAGACTGCCCTTAAGAGCCATAATGTTTCATGAATATAGGGCCAAAGACATATGGGCTGGATACACACAGTGCGTGGCTGGTAGTGAGGCCAGTCACTTGGCTGGCGAGTGGCTGAGTGGACTGCCACACTTTTCATTTCCATGAACCTTGGAAGTTACCTATCACTCATTGCTTAAATAATAACTCTCAAGAGATAGGTACCTAATGGAGATTAACAATTTTCTTTAAGAGTCCAGTAAGTTTATAAATAATATCACCACAGTAGTGTGGAAGCACAAGGAAGTGCTGAGTTTATTGTGGAAGCAGAATTTATTTATATGGCTTTATAAATTATTTCATTAGTGCATTTATAGAATCATTAAGATTCTGAAGGGTGAACTAAACTACTATGTTATACTTCACTCTGTTAGGAGGGAAATGATGTCCTATAGAGGTAGTTCATAACTTTGGAGATTTATGAAGGTCCAGGCTTTAATGTTGCTTAGCTGTGTACTTCAGAATAAATTGGTAATGCACCAGTGAAGCCCAAAAGCACTTAAGTATTTGAGACTTGTAATGGTTTCACTTGTTTTATTTTTTAGACGAAGTGGAAGATTTGAATAAGACTAAGCGCCTTGATTTTGGCCTGGCTTTGAGATGTTAGAGCAAATTCAGGAATAGGGGAGCCACAGTGCTGGAGGGACTATCTACTGACTAAGAAACAGAGATAGAAGAGAAGAGGTAATTTCCTAGGATTGCTCACGTTAGGGGTCAGCATTTGATCGAAGAGGCCAAAAGTAAATTGGTATTTTGATTATTTTATACTCAAAACAGATTGTTTACTATTAAAAGATGTGACACATCTGTTATTTTATACAACAGGAACTAGACTGGTTGACAATAAATGCTATCGATCATTACCTCCTTTTTTTTTTTTTTTTTTTTTTTTTTTTTTTTTTTTTTTTTTTTTTTTTTTTTTTTTTTTTTTTTTTTTGAGGTTATCTCTGAACCTTTCCATGCTCAGTTTCTCTAAAAATTTTGGAAAATTCTTACTAATTATTGAAATACTTGGATTTCTTTGAGGAAATGGTGTGAAATAATGTAACATGGTGACATGTCAATTAATGCAAAATATATAACGGTATTCCAGATCTTGGCTATTACCTCATTTCGGTAGCCATAACTCTCTTTTTAATGTCTGAGGCACAGAGTGGCTATAGTGTAAATCTCCTCTGTTGACTTCTAAGAATGCACATACATGTGTCTTTTCCACAGCGATGGTTGTAAGTCACAGATTTGTTGGAATCAGCAAGATAGTGCACTGACTTCCAAAATATATGGCTGGCTTTCTTGTTAACTGCATAATATTGTTGTTTATGATTCCTAACTAGGTTAGATACTTCTCTTCCTACCTTTTGGTTTAAGAAATTATGCTATGAGAGATTTGTTTCATTAACTCATAGAATGCACGTAGATATATAAAATGCATTATTTGCAGTTGAGTTCTGAAGGAAAACATAGGGAAAATATATACTTATTGTGGGGATTTATTCTAGTGCTGAAAACCAAGATATTAAATTATACCATAAGAAGAAGCATAATTCAATGAATTTTTATGATCTGTAGAGATGGGTAAATTGCACAGAAAATGATAAATGAGTTTTCAGCATCAAAATCTATGAATAAATCATTATAAGTAGGTATTTTGATTTATTAATATAACTAGGAAGCAGCTCCTTGGGAAGTGCATGTTATTTTTGGTGGTTGTCATGGTAAGAGGCAGTTAACTCATTTATGTGTTGTTATTATTTCCTTTCCCTGTACGAATCTACTCAACATATTTTAGGAAAGAGTTTATTCTCTTAGAAAGAAGGTTCCATGCACATGAAAGTGGTAATAGATACTGTTTGATGGTTCGGTACCAACACATAGTGCAAAGCTGATAAAATTCAACATGACAGTTGGAAGATTTCTCTCTCTGTCTTTCCTTGAAGAAAACCATTCCATCCTAATGTGCCCATTTCCCTTACAAGTAAACCCTGCCTGTTTTATTTTCTACCTGAGTTGCAAAGTTCCGTGTCAACCACTTTGTCTTAAGCTTCTCCCACCCAAGTTATCACTGGAAAAATAATGGGTGTTTATGTGTGTGTTTTCTTCATCAGCTATAAAATGTAGCCTAAAAATGATTAAACAAGAAAGCAAAAGTTTTCATCTACTTGTTCCTTTAATAGACCCCAACTGGCGGCTCATAGTTTAGGGACTCTCCTAGAGTCTGAGGCAATAAAATGAACAAAGCGCAGCCACTTCCTTCAAGGAGGTTAAAGTAAAGTGAGAGGAACAACTGTCTAAACTGGCTGTACCGTGTAGAGTCAGCTTGCTTGAAAGAGAGGAGACAAGGTACCATGGAGACCTATAGGACAGACATGTAACCTGGAGGGCATCTTTGGGGGGTCCCAGATGATCACCATAGTGAAAACAGGTAGTGAGAAAAGATTTCCAGGAGGAGAAAACATTCAAGATGATTCTTCTTTTCTTTCCTCTTCTTTTATTGTTGTTCAATTAGTTATCCCAAATTTTCCCCCATTGCTCTCCCCTGCCCCACCCTCGCTCCCACAGTCAATCCCCACCTGTTGTCCATGTCCATGGGTCCTTTATACTTGTTCCTTGACTAGATCCTACCCCTTCTTTTCCACATTATCCCCCTCCACCTCCCCTCTGGTCACTGTCAATCTATTCCTTATTTCTACGTCTCTGGTTCTATTCTGCTCGTTTGTTTGTTATGTTCATTAGGTTCTACTTATAGGTGAGATCATTTGTCTTTTCCACCTGGCTTATTTCACTTGGCATAATACTCTTCAGTCCCATCCATGCTGTTGCAAAGGGTAGGTGTTCCTTCTTTCCTTCTGCTGCATAGTATTCCATTGTGTAAATGTACCACAGGTTTTTGATCCATTCATCCACTGATAGGCACTTAGACTGTTTCTAGCACTTGGATATTGTAAATAGTGCTGCTATGAACATAGGGGTGCATGGTGTTTCCAGATCCTTGCATTGTTGGTGGGAGTGCAGACTGGTGCAGCCACTTTGAAAACCAGCATGGAATTTCCTCAAAAACTAAAAATGGAACTGCCTTTAGATCCAGTGACCCCACTAGTGGGATTATACCCTAAGATGATTCTTGAAAGATACAGAGAACAAGTAAGGCCATCTCAACAAGAGGATTGGCATGTGCCATGGTCCATAGGCTAAAGGCAGAACATTCAGGGATCAAAAAGGAGCCACGTAGGTCTTTTTGCTTATTCTTGTTTGCTTTTATGTATTTTGCAACCCTTTAAAACTGTAAAAACCATTGTTATGGACCGTATAGAAACAGACCTTAATCTGGATTTGGGCCAAAGGACATAGTGTCCTAATCCCTGATTTAAGCAATAAAAGTGCCAGCATTACTTAGACTGAGTATGGCCTAGTGGGTGAGGCAGCCAGCTAAAAGTGAGTGCTCAGACATGTCAGGTATGGTATAAGCAGCTTATTTAATATTAGTTTATTCAGTCCTCGGAGCAACATTATGAGTCAGGTGCAATATGAATTCACTGTTAAGAACCTGAAGGTGGGAACACCATCCCCACCTACCCTTGGTCATCTGCTACCCAGATTCTAGTACCCATTCACCATTTACCTGCCGTATACCATAAAGCAGATATTTTAACCTCTCCCAATCAGTAAGTCTTGGTTTCCTAATCTCTAAGCAAAAGATACTGTTACTGCCTTTATGGGGATTTTGCTTGTCTCTGGATGAAAATTAAAGAAACTAACATGCATCTGCCATGCCTAACACATCACGTGGGCTCCACGTCAGCTTTATCATTATTATTTCAATGGACCAAGTTCTTGTTCTATCACTTGTTATCCCTGTAAACACTTGATAGCCATATGACCTTGATCAAGTCACTTATATACTTTGTGCTTATTTCCTCTTAACCAAAGTGGGTGATAATAGCATTTTAAAATTACCCTGAGGATACAATTAAGAGTCAAATCATTGTATTAATTTAAGAAATACTAATCGCCCTTTATTTACTGAATCTGCCTAGCTTCCTCCTGAGGTCTCTACATCTATTATCAAGGGTTTCCCTTAGCAACTCTTTAAGGCAAGTATTTTGACAAGTGTGGACATGAGCTGCAAAAGTCCTTGAAAGAAGTGAGGTGCTAAGACACATGTGGATTCTTTGCTTTCACTGAATGTGCACCAAAGAAGGACACTCAACAACCACAAAGCTCGCTCTCAGGCTTCATTGTTATCCCACACTTCTTCACACCAGCAGCTCAGGGCATGAGGACACCCTTGAAATACTGTTCACCTCTTGAAGTCCAAGACCTAATTTCCAATGATGGCTTTTATCTTCACAACATTATCTTTTCATCTGGCCCACAAATGTCCATCTTCAAATGACCTATTTTGTGATTTATCCGTGAACAAAAAGAAACACCCCTTAGAGCAGTTCTGGGTCACCCTCACTTTCACCATAAAAACAAAGACAGGAAGTAATTTCTTAGGATTGCTCACTTTACGGGTCAGAGTTTGCTCAAAGGAGCAGGCCTCATGGGAGCTGTAGAGAATAAGGGACTACGATAGGGATAGAGCCTTGTGTAGGTGTCAGGGGTGGTTAGATGGTCAATGTGAGGCTCCTGCTTCCTCATCTGGGGCTGGAGCATGAAGTCCACCTTTTAAGCAGTGAGATGGAAGGATGGATGTGAAGAGGAGGAATCAGAGACAGAATGGATGGCCCAGAACTCATGAGAACAGCCAGAAGCCATATTAATCTCTCACCATACCCTTCAACTTTGGATGGAATTATCTGAAGGAACAGATAGCATCCTTTCTTCACAGAGCTAAACACACCTGTAGGGTTCGGCAGGAACTGGAGGTGCTACAGACCTGACCCCGACCTATGCTCACGACAGGAGTCAGTGGTGTCTGAGCTACAGCGATGCCCCATAACCAGCACTCACGTTGCCCGAATATAAAGAAGAAGGCTGCTGCTTCCCTTCTGCCTTCCACGTCATGCATAAATGCCCCTCACAGTCCACGCTAACTGAAAACTTTGCAGCAAAAACAGTTTTGGGAAAAACAGCTCCAGTGTAGCTAAATTGTCACACTATGTATCCTCCATTTTTAGGGAGTGGATAGTGATCTCGAACTTGAACTCGTTTCCCTCTTTGCCTAAAGATTTTCCCACAGTGCTCTGCTTTTCTCCATGTCCTCTGTAAACTAGAGTGGTAATAATGCCTTATAGACCTGGCTGGTGTGGCTCAGTGGATAGGCGTCAGCCTGCAAACCCAAAGGTCGCTGGTTCAATTCCCAGCCAGGGCACATAACCAGGTTGCAAGCCAGGTCTCCAGCCAGGTCCTTAGCTGGAGGCAGGTGAAAGGCAACCATACATTGATGTTTCCCTCCCTGCCCTTCTCTCTCTAAAAATAATGAATAAATATCTTTTTTAAAATGCCTTTTTTATAGTGATAACAAAATAATGTTTATTAAGTACCCCAAACTATGCTTGACATTCTAAAAAGTCTAAAATGTGCTATGCCTTTCTCTCTTTTCCCTCCCTCACTCTCTCTTTTTCTCCCCGACTCCTGTCCCCTTTATTTAATATCTAGTAAGGGATCAAGAAAACATAATGACAAAGATAACTCTTTTGAAGGGCGAAAAACATACTGTATTCTTAAAGACAAATATGATTGAATTAGAACCAGCTATTATTTTAGATTATTCAGTGCACTGATTCCCATTCCTAGTAGGGACAACGGAGAGTCAGTGACAATTTCTCCAGACCAATTTGGAACCTGACTTTAGCTATTCCATATGGAAGAGAGGGGAAAGGAGGGCAGAGACTCATCTAATTACGTTCAGCTCATGGCCTACCTGACCCCACTGGATGATTACTGAGAACTATTTGGTGTAATCAACTATCACCAAAATAAGTTGATTAAAACCAGAGTCCTGCCACTGAAGTGAAATTAACCACACAGTGTGATATTAATACCAGGATCTTTCCCTGTGGTGTGTTGCATAATAAAAACCAATTGAAAAAATATATATTAAGACAAATAAATATAAATAAACTGATGAGCTGTACGGAAATTGGGCCTGGGGGAGCCCCCAGTGAAAGGAAGTACTGTCAGAATTGAAAGCAGCATCTTTAAATGATAAAAAGGGGTAAGTAGGAGGGAAGAGAAATACATCAGAGGAAGATGGGATAGTGCTGTAATTTTATGAGGCCGGTGTTTTATGAGATAAAGCATTCCCAGGGACGGGCACTAAAAGAAAGTAAAGTTAAATTTATCCTTGGCTGACCCCCCTCCATGATGGATTATAGGAAGGCAAATATTTGTAGCCCATTTCTTCCTAGATGTTTCTTCTCTTGTCTCTGAGCATCTGTAGCTCCTGGAGTCTGTACATGAAATTGAGCACAAAATTATTTCACAACTTCTAGTGCTTCTTCATTTTCTCACATGATATGTCTTTTTAGTCCTTGTTCTCCAGGGTACAGCCATGTAAATGAACAAGAAACATGGGCAGCCGTGGCCTCTTGTAAAGAACATAGGCTTTGACCTTGGTCCCCACTGAGCTCCTCTTGACATCTCCTTTGGCCTCTTCCCCATCTAGGTGACTAGAGTGACCTATCTTTTACCTTGTTAACATGCTGTGCCCAGGCTGCCATTTGGTGACTATAGTTTCCACGTTCTTCCGTCCCCGTGGTTCCCCCTGGGAAGGTAGGAAGGTGACCTTGGGTTTGCCAGTGGAGGCTGACATTGGTATAGCAGCTTATACTGACTCCCTTATGTCTTCCGAGTGTTTCTGTCACAGGGAGTGAGGTGAGATCATTTCCTCCATGGTGGCAGTTGTATTTGATGATCCCTTGCCTATTGCCCTCTACATTGAGTTCTTTAGAGCATGCTAAGAGATAGGAGAGCGTTTCTCCCAGGTTGAGGCAGATGCTGTCCCTTTGTCTCCACATTGTTACGTCCAAAAACACTCCTTCCTCACCCCAAATCAACATGTTTATTGGAAGAAGCCTAGGCAGCTTGACTCTCTCCTACCTCAGGATGAATTTTGTGCCCTTCAGAGAGTTTGAGGGGAATTTTACTGAGCTTGATTGCAGATTTCAAAGCTCTGGTTTTTTAAGTTAATTTATTGTTGTTGTATTACAGTTGTCCTATTTTTCTCCCTGCCCCACCCACCTCATCCCCCCCACCCCACAGTCAACCCTCACATGTTGTTCATGTCCCATGGGTCATTTATACTAGTTCCTTAACTAAACTCTTCCCCTTCTTTCCCCCTTTCTCCCCTCCCTCCTCCCCCATCCCCTCTGGTCACTGAAAACCTGCTCCTTGTTTCCATGCCTCTGGTTCTGCTGTGCTCATTTGTTTAGTTCATTAGTTTCCTGTATTAGATGAGATCATATGGCATTTGTCTTTCACCAACCGCCTGGCTTATTTCACTAAGCATGATACTCTCCAGTTCCATCCATGCTGTCACAAAAGGGAGGAGTTCCTTCTTTCTTTCTGCTGTGTAGTATTCCATTGTGTAAATGTACCACAGTTTTTGCACCTCTGTCTCTCATGACTTCCATGTGGGTCTTCATACTGATGAAAGTCTTGGAAACCACTTATTGACCTTTATTTGTAGATCCTTATCAGTAATTGATTTCCCCAGAAGACTCTTCACTCCAGTGGACACGTTATCTAAGGGGTTTTTAAAAATATTTTTATGTCATCTAGTATGGAATTGTTGTCATTCAACATGTTTATTGAGATGTACTCTGTACCAGGATAGAGTTATATATAATTATATCTATATCTATATAGATATATAGATATATCTATAGATAGATATATAATGATAAATTAGGCTAAGTGCTATAGGTGGGAAAATTCTATGAGAAATATGATAGCAGGGACTGACTGACCTAGGAAGAACATCTAGAAATATTTCTTAAAGAGTTTCACTATAATTTGAAGGATAAGAAAAACCAACTCTACATAGATTTAAAGCAACAAAGTTTAGAGTACAATTCAGTCTGTCACCTAGACTCTTTTTTTAAATTATTTTAATTACTATTATTTTTGAAAATTTCTTCTAGACTCTTTGTACCCCAGGATGCATTTGTTGGCTTTGAGAAAATTAGATACTTTGAGAAATGTATTAACATCTTTAAATCCATAGAAAATAATTGAGCACATTATAGCAGGTCTCTCAGTGACATTTTTACCACATATGAATGTTTTGTGCTTGGCTGAAGTGTGGTCCTCAGCTCTTACTTAAAAGTCAGGTTTTTGGCCCTGGCTGGTGGCTCAGTGGAATGGCACTGGCCTGCGAACCCAAAGGTCGCTGGTTTGATTCCCAGCTAGGGCACATAACCAGGTTGCAAGCCAGGTCTCAAGCCAGGTCCATAGCTAGAGGCAGGTGAAAGGCAACCATACATTGATGTTTCTCTCCCTCTCTTTCTCCCTCCCTTCTCTCTCTCTAAAAATAAAGAAATAAAATCTTTTAAAAAGTCAATTTTTTGCCCTCATATAAAATGGTCTACAGTTGTTGGGTGAGTTGGTACCTCTTTGCAAGGGGGTGCTAGAAAGGTCAAGTGGGTGTGATTTTGGATCTAGTGGTTAAGTTTCCCCAGGAAGATGGAGCCAAACAGAGAAAAAGATAGACTCAGAATGGAGACAGCTGAAAGAACATGGCTTGTTGAGACAGTCAGGAGAAGTTAGGTGAAACTTGAAGAATGATGTGGGACTTGAGTGTGGAGAAGTGAGTGAAGACCAAACTGTGGGAAATATATGGGCACTGTTGAGGAGATTGAACTTGGTCTTGTGGATAAGTCAGCGCCAACGGCAATTTTTTAATCAGTTCTGCTTAAGGTTAGTAAGTAATACTTTTTGGAGGAAAGAAGAGTAGTGGCAAACAAGTTATTTTAGTTGTTCAAGTAAGAGATGAGGGCCTAGTTCATTGGTGGCGAAAGAGGTATCAGAGGTATTTTAGGAGTAGAAATCACCATTTAATATGGAAAGGTAAGAGAGATGATAGGATGTTGAAATGTTGGAAACATGATGAATGATCACACCATAAATGAGGTGGGGAAGAGTCACTTTCATTCCCATTTGAGTGAGTTGCTAATGCATCTGTATTCTTAACAGCACACATCTCCCTCAGCAACGCACATGTGCTTCTGTTCGCCTCTCTTGGTTGACTAGAAGCTCTTCAAGGGCAAAAATGATTGATTTATCACTGAATCCCCAGCATGGCTGGCAAGGCATATTTGAGGAATCCCCTAAATGGTAACTATTACCAGGCTTTCAATAAGTGGTGTTTTAGTGAATGCAAGGATGGCACACTTTGGACAGTAAAATGGTGAGTTCTGAAGGCTCTAGAGAGAATGATAGGCGAGTTTATTTCAAGAAGAGAAGTGACAGCTCCTCACTGTCACTTTTTTTTTTTTTTTTTGGAGAAATGTAATAGGTGAGGGGACACAATAGCTGACCTAGTTTGGTTCCACTGCTGAAAGGCAGCCATGGGAAAGATTTGAAAGCAAGACTAACACAGGAAATGAGTTCTCAGATCCAACCATCTCAGTTGGTTATCCTTAGCGTTGGATAGACAGACAGCCTCTCTGCACAAAGAACCTATCACTTTTCAGATATTAAAGAAATGTACATATTAACCTCAGCTACACTTTTCTCCATTGATAGAGTCTTTTGTTAGAACCAGTTCTTTTACTTAGGAAATGTTATTGAATATAAGGATTGACTATAACTTTAATGAGAATGTTAATTTGGCCAGCTGAGAGTTTTAAAATTTTTTAAATGATTGAACAATGTCTCATTTAATGATGCCTTCTTCAATGTTTTGGTTGAACCATTATTTACATACAGGTTTTTTTTTTTAATGCTAAGGCACACAGAAAGAATTCTATGTTGAAAATTAAATGATTGTGTTTCAGGCATTGTATTTCCTGAATATTTCTATTCATTTGCAGTAAGTGAAGCACAGCATAAAAGCAATTAACAACTTTAATTAAAGAATGACGTTTTTCTAGTATTCCAAATGCTGAGTGTTTGGGCTTTATTTTCTTCTCTTGGCTGGTTTGTTTGCATTAAGAATTGTATGAACTTGGAGACATAAAATGTATTACCGAGTTTTACTCCACTAAGATAGCTTTGCATATCATTTATGAACTTGACATTTTTTTATTCAACTATCCCTGTTGTTTATTTCTGGGTTGTTATCACATTCAATTCTATTTAAGTATCTTCTGTAGGTCTAATGTTTTGCAAACCAAGTTTTGAAAAGAATTGATTATTTGTGTTAGAAATCTAGAGTTCCACTATTCCACTATCTAGGTGGCTAAGTGCTAGTTAACAAGAACCCTCTAAGAACTTATCTATATGAGAAATAAGATTGTCCTCTCCAACTTGAATTATCAAATCAACTCATGAGCCATCTAAAGGAGAAGGAATGCCCCTTAAAGGAGTGGAGACTTTATCGAGGTATTAATAGTTGTAGATGATATTTACTGAGACCTATAGGAAAGAAAAATTGGTGAGCTTAGAAGAAAAGAAATTTTTGGAACTGAAAGTTCGAGGTGTCCTGAGAAAAGGATTTCTGGCGCAGCCTACTGAAGAATAGTTCCCCTTGACAGATACAACTCTACCATGGAAATGGATGCATTCAGATAGGTGCTTTTAGGATTGGCATCATAAAATACTTAACACACTCAATTCCCTTTGTTTTAAGTCAATGCTTGAGTAATCTTTGATTAGAATATATATCTTCCCTTATAGTTTTTAGATAAGAAAACTTCAAGGGAAGCTACCAATTTCTTAAAAATTTCATCTGTGTGAATCAGTTATTCAAGTCCAGATCTCTGAAGCACTGATAAGAGGAAGTTTCTGGACCTGCAAAGTGAGAAACTTGACCCTTATCTACTATAACAGTAAAGTCAACAAAGTAGCCTCCCAGCCTACCTGTCCCCAAAAGTATCTTCACTATTGGTCAGAATTTCTGCGTACATTCAGTGGAATGTGTCCTGACTGAACTCCTTACATTACAGTTAAAAAAATTAAAGCCCAGGTTAAGGAAGTAACTTGGCAAGGGTCACTATGAATTTACACCACTTGACCTTGTAATACATTATCATCCTTGGAAAACAGAAGATTCAACAAAATCTTATCTAAACCATAGTGGGAAACACAACTCCTGGATTCTTTGTTAGTCTAATTCCTACTCTGGTATTTCAATGGATGATGGGTCTACAGGCCATTTAATTTACCTTGCACTTTCTTTCTTTTTTGCTAATGAAGTTGGGACCTAGGAAATTTCTACTTAAGGCTCATTTCATTTGTCATTTTCAATTTCAAAGCTCTCTCAGCTCACCCAAACAGCATCAGTCACTCCCTCTTCCAGCCCATTCACATCTCTATTGTGTACTCATCACATGATATTAGATATTTACATATATATTTTATTGCCTGTTAAGATATGAGCACTTCTAAAAAGTTCATCTTTGCATACCAGTACCCATCACAGCGTCTGGTACCTAATAATTTCACAGTATAGAAGATGTGGATCGAAAGAATGAGGGAAAGGAAGATGAGCAAGAGAGAGGAAAGAAACTTGAGTGCATCTTCAATAGGGAGAAGCTTCTGTTCTCTCAACAGAGCAGCTATTAAGATTTCATGAGAAAAAGAAGGTGCAGAAAACAGAGGCAGAACCACATATGTGACGGAAAACACACTTTCATTTCCAAGGCTGATTGGGAAGACCTTGAGTTATTTTCTCTTCCTATTACCTTATGCAGAATACAGTGATACATTATTAGAACTTCTTTACATTCCACAGTGTATTTAAATAATAATATTCTTAGAGTGGTGGAAGATTTGCGAAGATTTTGCTCTTGGTCGCACGGATGCAAATAAATAGCGGTTCTCCAAAGTGACCCCATGTCAGATCTGAAGGGTAAGTAGCCACTGAGATGCTGCATTACTTGAACAGATGGGAAAGAATCAAAGTTATGCTTGAGAAGCGATCTTATGACATTCAGTGTTAGAGACAACAGTGGGTGCTAATCCAGCAGAGCTAATTCTGTAGTGGAGAGTGAAATATTATTTAATCAGCAGTGTTTCATACATAATTCAATTAACTGCCTTCACTCATCAGTATTAATGAGAACAGGGCCTGGATTAATGTGCAGGAGCCTCATAAAGGAGCTCCCAGCCTGTAAGTGCTGCTGCTGCCAAAACTTAATAAAGTCCTGCCAATCAAATTGTGGTATCTGGACCCAATGCATCAGTGCACTGATATTACAAATTATCCCGAGCACTTCTCTTTGTTTCCTAATTCCTTAGTTATGCTGATCTCTGCACTAAAATGTTTAATTAGTGTATGGGGGAAAACAGTGGAATTGCCTGCCGCTTCCTTGGCTATGGGTATTTAGCATCGAGTAAACAAGATCAAATTTTATTGCAAGTAATTTTAAATGGCAAGTTCTGCTTTTTTTTATGTCTGTAATCTCAATAATTGACTAGGAGACAGCAAGTGGGGTTATAACAAACCACACGGCTGCTTTTATCTTGAGAGGCTATTGAGGATGTCAGAAAACTGAGTGCACATCTGTCTAACACCTGGCCATCTTTCAGTTCAGCTCACAAACTGCAGAAACCCCAATTTTGTCCCATTCTTCCCCTGAGTCAGTAGCTGGGGAACAAGCAATACTGACAAACAGGTAATCAGAGTCACTTGAAAGAACTAATAGATCATCATTACTCTGAATTTTTCAAGATGAATGAATATTGCCTGCGTATTACGGTCAATTTCCTATTTTTGAAAATTTGTAGAGAACTTATGCCTAATGTGGTTTAACACTGTGCCTGAAATTAGAAAATGGACTGCAGTCATTCGAGTCTTTATAGCACTCATTTAACTCACGAGTTTTGTGGGTGGGCTGTGTGTCAGGAACTGGCCTAAGCTGTATGTACAGAAGGGAAAGAAAGTCTCCCATCCCATGAAAGCAAAACTCTACTGCAGGAGACAGAAAAATATGCAGAGAAAAATAACAGTGATGATGAAGGTGATGGTGTTGATGAGAGCCCACTATTGAACATTGAATGCATTGTTAACCACATTATAGATTTGATTTAATTTAATTGGTATAACCCTATAAGAGAGATACAGCAACTCCATTTTTATAGACAGTAAAAGTAAAACTTATTAACATAATAGGACAATGGTTGCCTCCAAGGAAGAAGAGAATTAAGATTGGAAAGTTCACAACTGTATCGGAAACATTTACAGGTCTTTCAAAACCAGAAACTTGAATAATATGACAAAAGGTCAACAACATTCAGGAAATCCGAGTGATAGAAGCATGAATCTTCCACTTCTCTGTATGTTTTGAAGTGTTTTTAATAACAGCACTTGATTGTCAGGAAGTGAGGTGAGGTGATGTCTGATGGAGGATCCCAAGGTAGGATGAGATGGTAGAGGTGGAATAGTGACCAAACAGTGGGATTCGTGGAAAATTGTCCATGGACGTTGGGGAAACCCATCATCAACAAAAGTCATTGTATAAGATGCCCAAGAAGGAAGACTCAAACCCTCTTCTAGAGATATTCATGATATAGTTGTTAGTAAATAAAGCAAAGTACACAAATATTAATTACTTCGTATGAAGCGCTTCTGAAGGGCAAATGCATCTTGGCGGGGGATGAATTGGAAATGTTGTGATTGACCATCGGAAAGTCTAAAACCACTGGTACCATCAAGTTGAGGCCTCAGTACTCCTGTGGTTCAGTAGGAAAAGGGTTGCAGGAGAATGATGTGATAATGCCATTAGGTGCCATGCTCTGCGCTATATTTTTTCATATCTTTTTTAAAAAGATTTTATTTGTTAATTTTTTTTTTTAAAGAATTTTTTATTTCATCATCTTTAGAAAGAGGGGGAAGGGAGAGGTAGAGAGGGTTAGCAATGTATGGTTGCGTTTCACCTGCCTCCAGCCACAGACCTGACTGGAGACCTGGTTTGCAACCTTGTTATGTGCCCTGGCTGGGGAATCGAACCTGCGACTTTTGGGTTCGCAGGCCGGCGCCTTA